>CM076573.1:468182916-468416625 GCA_034641835.2 Pinus albicaulis
TCATTGATGGCAAAACATACTTCCCTTGCGATTGTTCCTTCTCGTAAATCCATGCCTATGAAATTATTTCCCTAATTGATCTCCCCCTTTGATATTAATGGAAAAGGGTGACTCTCCCTGACAAGCTGTATGCTTTTCTTTTCATGTAACATACCATTGATCCTCAATGCCATGAATTCGATGGTGCAACTAGATTCAACAAATGAGCACCCACTTCTTCAGTCAACTTTAGGGGTTGAGGTATATGCAATATTGATGTCATGTGCCTCTTTTATCATTTGTTGTGAGATGTAATATGTTGTTTAGATATTTTCTTGATGTATGTTGCGGGATATATGTTTCTACTTCATGTGAGATGTATTCGCCATGGATTGTTATGATACCTGTGTAACCTTGTTGAAGGGATCCTCATCATCACCTTGTGTGAGATTATGTCATGCTAATAGGAGGTTTATTGTGAGTGAGACTTCTTGTAGCGGAACGTCTCGGAGAAACAAACGACTCATGTTGAGGGCATATATCCTTGTATGAAAGAAAGCATAGTCGACCATGTATATCATTTCCATTTCCAACATTATATGAAGCGGCCTACCCCATGTTGACACTGGGCCTGGAGACATAGCCCACACTAGGTGAACTCTGTTATCAAAAACTCGTGTTCTTATGTTGTTGATTGTTGTCTTGTTTCCTCTTGCTCAAAACATGCATATGTGTTCTTTTCATTCTCTTTTTAGTGAAATTATAACCTCATCACATCAATAAAATATCATGGGTAAATCTGGTAGTTGGCGGACCTAGATCAAGATGATATCAGAGCGGTCTTCTCGTTGATGTGAATTGCGAGCGTGAACAACGATTGAATGCGCAGCAATAGAGGATGAAAAATACATGTACGAGGCCATGCTCAGGATGTCCAAAATGGTGGACATAATGTACGATGCTTATGAGAAGAGAATAGAGGAAGAGGAGAAAGGAAGATAAGAGAAATATGCTTCATCCACATCTTCTAGTGGTTATGCATCTTATTCCTCTTCTCATCATTCAAATGAGGCTACTACAAAAAGAGAAAGAGGAAAAGCATAGATTGTAGCTTTAGTTGCAAGCCACGGAAGAGGCCTTGGAGGAATTGAAGCATAATGAAGGGTTAAAGAAGCCATCATCACCTGTGTTTGAATCAATAGTTGAGGTAAAAAATGCTGATTTCTCTTCAGTTTCATCTTCACATGCTATTATTTATATTGGAAATGTGGAGATACCCATTACAGGAACTGACATGAGAATCCTTACCAAAATGGGGTACAAAGGAGGAGGACTTGGTTTTAATGGCAAAGACATAACTCAACCATTAGAAGCTGTGCAGAGACCTTGATTCACAGGTTTGGGATACACTGAAGGACAATGCTCAAAGGTGTCAGAAGCTTCCAATACATGGTTGAAACAATCAGGGAAAGAGAATGACGGGAACACTTCACCATCATGTTATGACAACGCACGTTGTAGAGAAAGAGCTGAGGAAATCTCTTGTCACCATGATTGCACCAGAGACCAACAAGAAAGGTATAATAAGTCTCGGTATTCTAATGTTCATTTAAATTAAAAGCATGTTGCTAATAATGAACATAAATCACGGCGTCAAAAAACATGTAGTTTTTGTGGATTACATAACCATGCATTTGCTGAATGCTGGAAGAGAATGGCAATACGAAAAAGGATGAAGCGTGAAATGCCTTATGCATCACAGAAAAAGAAGAAGGTAAAGAAGTTCTGGAGGAAGAGGACTCATTGAATTCATTGTGACAGAAGTGGCAATCAAAGAGCCACATGTTGGAGGCTCCATCCAGAGCAATGCCTTAAGGACAAAGCGTCAGTGCAGGAACCAATTGGAACAATGGTTCAATAAGCGAATGCACCACAGAGAGATGACCCATTCAATTTTATAAGTGAGAGATGGTTTTACTAGGTGTGGTAGTGTGTCGCGACCTTATTTTGTAAATCATGTGTTGCATGTTAAGATGTAAAAGTGATGATGTGTTTTCCATCACTTGTGAAGCAACAATGATGCTTTGGCCCTGTATTGATAGCTGAGGTATCGATTCCATTTTGCTGTAAAATTGACCACAGAGTATGAGTTATAAAATTGTGGAAAGTATGGGATGCTTGGGTCATAGTTGGTCATGCAATTAAACATGTAATTTGTAAGAATATTTGCAGGGGATGCAGGTGTCAGCTAATTGCTTATGGCTTCGAAGGACAAAGCTGAAGGAGAATGAAGGGTGACCTTTCAGGACACTTGTGGTGCAGACAAGGTACAAAACAACTGCAGATTTTTCTCATGCTTTTGGTGGACCAAAGTATCCTCAGTGGGGAGGATTGATCCAGGTGGCTCCAGACACCCTTAGGAGACCAAGAGGGTTCAGAAATGGTCAAAATTCAAAGTGGTCGGATTACTCTCGAACCAAGTTCAGATTGAAGTGCTCGTCGCCCTGATTCCAACAGTGTGAACAGATCTCCAATCCGAGCTCGTATGGAGAAGTTAGATCAATTCAAAGTTGCGGTCAAAGTTGGGCAATGGCCCAGGTTTAAATGTCCCACAATTTCACTGTCAATCGGTAGGAAACCCAACACCTGAGAGCTGATGAAATTGTGGCCTCTTTAATTCACCCAATGACTCTTATTTTCATTAAATTGAAAAATAACCACTATTGTTAAAAAAAAAATATTAAAATAGGGCAGTGACCCGCACCAACCCCCCCATCACTCATAATATATTAAAATATTTTTGGGTCGGCGGGCCATGACCCCCGCCGAACCCCACGACATAAACCAAAACAAACTATGTGGGTGGGCGGGCCACCTCCAATGGACCCGACCCAAACCACCACCCACACTCCATATACGAAAGCCGAAGCTGTATCATATGACATAACCGGTGGGAGTTGAACCCACCGCTGACAAGACTTCCAGCTCCACCCACGCGACGGTCCCAAAAAGCACAACACAACCATATTAAAACAGTTTCGTTGGGGGCGGGAACCACCACATACATAACGTTTAATGCAACGTTGGGTCGGGCTGCGTGGAGTGGACCCGCCCACCGCCCACTCTATTTTATACCATGATACAACAAAAATGGGAGGGCCGAGATTTGATCCCCCGACCCCTCTCTAACCAGTTGCATCTTTTACCATTGCGCTAGGTGGGCACGCTTTGTAAAATCCGCCCATCAAATTATATAAAAACTCAAAATTTCATTTTTCAAAGGGAGGGCGGACCAACAGAGCGTAGGAGGGCGGAACCACAACCCCACAGAGGTGTGGAATCATGCCCCGAGGTGCAGAAGTTGCAAGAGTTAGAATTCGAAAAAATTTATGTTGATTTTACACCTCTTGGCGACAAGAATTTGATGGTGATCTTTGTTTCAACAGTAGAGCTTCCCATTTTTCGGCCATTTTCTAGATTCGAGTGACGGTGTCAGATTCTCAAGTGTGGACAGTCGATTTTATGCCCCTCAACACCATGAATTCGATAGTGCAGCCAGATTCAGCAGCTGAGCACCCATTTCGTTAGCCAACTTTAGGGGTTGAGGTATATGCAGTATTGATGTCATGTTCTTCTTTTATCATTTGCTGTGAGATGTAATATGTTGTTTAGATTCTTGCTTGATGTATGTTGCAGGATCTATATTTCTACTTCATGTGAGATGTATTTTCCATGGATTGTTATGATACCTATGTAACCTTGTTGAAGGGATCCTCGTCGTCACCTTTTGTGAGATTATGTCATGCTGATAGGAGGTCTATTGTGAGTGAGAGTTCCTGTAGCGGAATGTCTCGTGGAGAGACAAGCCACTCATGTTGAGGGCATATATCCTTGTATGACAGAAAACATAGTCCATGTACATCATCGCTATTTCCAGCACTATATGAAGCAGCCTACCCCATTTTGACACCGGGCTCGGAGACGTAGCCAACACTGTGTGAAATCCGTTATCAACGATTCGTGTTCTTATGTTTCTGATTGTTGTCTTGTTTCTTCTTGCTTAAAACATGCATATCTATTCTTTTAATGCTCTTTTCAGTGAATTCTAGCCACGTCACAAAAGTAAAAGATCATGGGTAAATCCGGTAGCTGACATACCTAGATCACCCCCCCTCTACAACATTCAAAGGGAGTCAACAAAATAGATTGCTAAAAATAATGTATGAGCCATATATTCGGCTGGATCATTCTAAACCTTATCATATTCCATTGTAGATTCATCATAGCCTTTTAATTTTACAAAATCTGAAATCATGACTGCAGATTATTTTCCATTCACTTGATATTCTTGCTTTTGTTTTCTTCTCCATACCTTTTTGTACCTAGTTTTAGGGTTTTCCTTCATAGGAGATTCAACCTTGAACCTGTAATAATGATCTATATGCCCATATTTTTGGCATTTGTAAAATTCAATGTTTCACCTGAATAATTGAGTAAATGACATATAATTGTTATTGGAAAAGTCACTTTGAAACTTGTCTTGTGATCCTGGAAACTTGCTTCTAGGGTTTTCATAATCACACCTATCATACATTCTACAAACTAGCCATATTTCCGAAGATAGAACACAGAACAATAACCATTGAACATGCTAGGGCACTTGGATGAGATGTATTGTTCTGTAGTCATCTTTCTTTGTAGGAGGTGCAACCTTTTGTTGGTTACTTTTTGGAGCAACACTATTTTAAACCTTATTTTGTCCTTCATTTCGATTTGGTTTTTGAGGGATCCAATTTTCAGTCTTACTCTTTGGGTATTTGGAGCATTCACATTCATCACATGTAGCTTAACTTTTCTTCTTTTCCCTTCATCTTCAATTTATCCATGCCATTATTCTTCCTTTCTTCATCCAACAATTTATCTTTCTCGAGCTTGTCTATTTCGATTAGGGAAGATTCAATTTCTTTTTGCTTTTGAGAAATATCTTCCTGAAACTAGATTTTCAAGACTTTTCTTATTTCTTTTGCCTCCTCTATTTGAAAATTTAAAAGAGTGACCTTTTCTGTCAATCTGTTAAGATATTGTATTTGTTCCTTCCTCCTTTCATTTTATTTTATGAGTATACTAATTTCAGCTAAAGATGCATCTAGTTTTTTTTTTTTTTTTTAAATGTTTTTGATCAATTTTAGTTACATACCTTTGACTAGATTCGTCTAATTGGTTCGCTAGGTATTTATCTTTCTTTTCTAGATCCTGCACTTGAATTTTTAAGAGAGAAAATTATTCTTTGAGTGCATTTCTTCTGCCACATCCACTTACAAATTTAGAAGCGTGGCCTTTTCTATCATTCTGTTAAGATCTTGTATTTGTTCCTTCTAAGTTTCATTTTCTTTTCCGAGTCTGCTAATTTAAGATAAATATGCATCTAGTTATTTTTGTTTCAGATCAATTTCAGTAACTACGTACCTTTGACCATATTCGTTTAATTGGTTCACCATGTATTTCTATTTCTTTTCTTCATCCTATATTTGTGTTATAGAACTACTGAAGACTCATTTCCTTTTGTGCCTCAGTTTCATGTCACAAATAAACCATATATTGGACAAAGAGTATACTACAGACCTTTACATTCTTTTCTTTGTATGACTTCAAAATAATATATTTTTCAGAGTTTACATATAATTACAAAGAGCCACATAAATAATTTCTTATGTATGTTCCATACAAATTGAATGTTATTTGATTGGGAGTATGAGGACGTCTTCAAGATTCCAGGAATGTTCTTGAGCTGCCACAAAAATGAGGATCTTCAAATCTTCTTCTTTATCCTCTGCAAAAAGTGTCCTCAAATGTAGCTAGGTCTTTTTGAGCGAGATACTACTGTAGAGGTGTCTTTAAATATGCCAACAAAGAGTGATATTCAAAATTTCTTCCTTTTCACCTTAGCTTTAATACCATGTTGAGAAATCAATAGGCTCGTATATTAGGGTTGATTTCTTATACTTGATAATTACTTGTGAATTTGTTGGCTTCTTTATTAAAATTTTATGTTCTCTTTTTTCTTCAATCAATTAAAAAAAGTATAAAAACATGAAGATCACAAGAGACAAGAACACAAAGATATAAGATCCAAGCGAGGGAAAAAATTCCACAAGGGGGAAAACCCAAGAAAATCCTCTTTTATAGACTCTAGATAAAAGTGAGATATCCAAGACCCGAGACCAAGACAAATACTTCTACATAGACCCAAGTTAGCCCTCATTCAATTCTTCTTCTTCAAGTCCAAGTCAACAAAGTCAATGTTGGTCAAACATCTAAAATATGGCTGTCTCCTGAAATTTTGGCTCTTTCTTTTTTGGTTCTTGAAATCTCAGGCCCTGAAATTTTGGGCTTGCAATACCTCAAAAAAATTCATAGAATTGGGGAAAATAATTATTCATATTCTCTCTCCTTTGTCTTCCTTCTCTCTCCTTTGACTTTGTTCGTTTTTCCTTCTTGTCTTGGCACAAAGATCGATGGATGTGATGAGTGAAAAATGAATAGTCTCCAAAGAGGTCGAGTTTCCCTCTATTTATACACATCCAAGAGGTCAAATAGGTGACTCTTGGAGCCCAGGATGAATTGTTCCCAAAGAGGACCGACTTGGTCTTGTGGTGGCACTTTTGACTAAAAAAATAAACATTTTACTTTTTCATACAATATGTTCAAATGAGACTTTGAATCCTGAAATTTATTTTGAGTGAATAAACCCTATAAGCATGAAGAACATGCTTTGACTAGAAAATCATAATAATAATAATTTATTTTTCTTCTTTTTAATTTTACATGAAATACATATTGATACAAGTACAATGATAATTATGAAGACTGAACCTAGTTACATTTCCAACAGTTATGACTGCTTGCACACCCAACTCCAATTATATAACATCCTCAAAACCCATGTTTGGTGGTATACCTGGAGGAATGTCAGAATTTAGTTTTTGGTCCTTGTGGATCAATACCTGGAATGTCGTCTGGGTGTCGTCATGGCTGATCCATTTTTCTACTATTTGTGGTGAAGCACTCAAGAACCCATAAATGTCACCCCACCGCAACACTGCCTCCATGCTGTTAGATGATAATATCTTCAGTGGGTATTGATGCGTGGCCCTCATTAGAACCTTCATATCGTCGAATGGATCTATGAAATCCATCTCCCTATTTCACTAATCGGTAGTGTACTTCCCAATGTAATAGAGCCACTTAAATCCCAACACCACATTGGTTTTCGACACATCCACGACGAAGAAATCATCTGTCACTATGTAATTACTCATTTTAAGCTTAAGCTTAGGGATATATAAGGTGCAGTCCATATGATGGCCACCTAGTATGGCCACTACAAAGCCATCAAACTTCTCTGTTGGGATTCCCATCTTATCAACCAAGGCTACATCTATGAAATTGTGGGAAGCCTCACCATCAATCAATACTATCACCTTGTGTCCCACAAGAACTTGTTGTTGGAAATACTGAGAGGGAGGGTGAATAAATATTACCCACCCTTTTCACATAATTGGTTAAATTGATAAATTAAACATTCAAAGCATGAAAAACAACTCAACATCATCACATCAAAAGAGACAATACAAAAATAACTTTTTCTCAAAACAAACTTTGCATTATGCATGGTTTACATACAACAATTTACTAGCTAAGTTGTAAGGAAGTACAACACTCCCCAAACTTGAAGTTGTTTGCATAGCAAGTATGTAGGATTCTTCATCCTCCTTTACAATCAAATCAATCACAAATGCCACAAAATTCTTCTGTCACTTGTGTTACAACTTCTATGGCCACTATTGGTTCCAACACACTTCACTGCTACTTCTCTACTATTGAAACATTGACTGTTGTTGCTTTTGTTACCGCTACCCTTTTGCTATCACTGCTCCTTCTACCATTTTACAACTGCGTATTCTGTTGTTGCTATATCAAAACCCATTTGCAACAAAATACTGTCCTAGTTGCATCTACAAAGGCAAGCTGCCAAGATTCACTACCATATAAAAGTCATCAATATCTTCATATTATATCCAAGTTCAATCATGGCTTATTTTCAATTAGGTCATAATCATCAAGCCTTTGTTGTATGTATGTATTGGTTACCAATGTCCTCAATGTAGTTGTTTTCAAAAAACAAAGCCAAATTGCGGTTTCAACTCATTATCATCAAGCACACACATAACAACTTGTATGTCTCTTTTTCCGTGATCTATGTGCTGGTTTGAATGTCTATATTCTAGGCTACTGTCTCTCACATATAATTATTTCAACCATAATTGCTCAGAATGACAATGAGCTAGATTTGGGAATTCCCTTTCATTTAAAAACTCGTTCACATATCGATTAAACATTGATATTTTTGGTTCGATTATCTTCATTAAAGAGTGTGCTAGAGGAACACATCTGAACACTTTGTTAGACAATGCTTGTTAGAATTTAATGAATAATTAGACAATGAAAAAATAAAAAATCATTCTTTGACTAAAGTGGCCTGAAGACCTTTCTTTAAGTCTTGATCTATTTCAACAATCGAGACAAACCAAGCATAAGATGATTAATGAACATAACCATACTTTATGAAGAAATATTTTGGTAATAATCACATTACAATGAACAATGTCGATGCGTTTCGAACCAACCAGTGTGGTTCATCATCAGGACTAGGTGAGAGATCAGATCCGGTCATTGAGTTTAAATAGATATAGAAATGGAAAAACAAGCCACTAAAATAACAACTAATTTAACTTTGAAATTTAATAACGGTTAGTTCTATTAATTTAATTATGTAATAAAATCCTAACGGCTAGATTGACTTTAAATTAATAACAGCTAGTTCTATAGTTTAATTTATAAATATTTTTATTTTATTAATATAGTTAATTAACTATTATTAATATTATTTATTTATCTATCTAAAAAATAAAATAAAATAAAATAATTAAGAAGAAGAAGAAGAAGATAAATTCCAAGTTGTATGAAAAAATTGGCATTGGTGTATTTCATCAAGGCAAGCAACTTCATAAAAGGATTAAATAAATAAAACATATGAGCGGGACCACACAACAACTCTTTGATCCAACTTTTTACTTCAAACAACGACATCAAATGTGTCCTAAAAACTTGGAAAATATTCCCAATTCTAAGAGGAAGTTATTGGATTAGGGAATGCACCTTCATGAACTATTTCACATGATACTTGCTACAACATACATCCCACATGTTGAATTTACTTTGAACGGAGAGAGTCAAATTGTTGTTTTGCAAACATCCAACCATATTTGATCTTATAACATCTTCCTTCTCAAACTTGTTCTTTTTCATGCCAAATTCTATGCCCAGGTCTTGACTATACGATAACGGTTCAAAATCTAGAGCTATGCAACATAGTTCAAATGTAATGCCTCCTTTCACACTGACATTTTATTCTCATTACAATGCTCCAATATCTGACATAATTCCAACATAGGCTATGACCAAATGCATCAACACTTAAACAATCATCCTCCACGTAAATCACATTGTATTAACAATTGGTCAAAGGTAACCCAGATCCATATTATACCACAAGTATATTTTAAGTTGCACAAACTCTCAGATTAAATGCAAGATACAAAAAACATCCTTTAATATCATATGCGAGTTATGACGATGCCACCCGAGATTCTACACTCAAAACTTTAGATGGGAGGACACATTGTTCTGAAGTTTCAGGGAGGCCGAGAGAGAATCATACCTTCAAACCACACTATATAACTACATCGTATCCAAATAATCATGAGAATATTTTTATGGTTTGGTGCAAGATTGGGCTCTACTGCTGAGTGTAAAATACACTTGGTTCGGTGGTCCATCATCACTAGACCTTTTGAGCTGGGTGGATGGGGTGTTATTGACTTGTGAAACTTCAACAAAGCCTTACTCATTAAAAATATGTGGTGTGATATTGAGGGCTATGGTCTTTGGTCTAGCATCATTTAATCCAAATATATTCATGGGTTGTCCTTCACCAATTGGATTATTAGTGGCGCCAAAAGGAAAACCCAAGTTCCTTTACCTGGAAATGTATGCATCAGATTCTACAACTACTCATGGGTTTTGTGAGATGGGATGTTGGGGATGACGCTAGAGTACAAGTAGACTTGGATGTCATTGTTGGAATGAATTCCTGTCATAGTTTATCTATGCATATTTTACACCATTTACACAGTAATAAGATTTCACTGCTGAATCAGGTTTCATATCCAGGAGTACATAATTTAGGCAGTATGTTTCTGAGGTCGGTGGAGGAGCTGGGGATGCCTTCTATCCTACATAGGGAATGGGAGATATATTGCAGCGGCTTGAGGCATGCGGGGTTTACCTTTTCGAATAGAGAAGATAAGATGCACTGGGTTGGAAAATTAAAGAAAGGAAGGCCGGTGGTCAAGGATATATATATATATATACCCTTTTTTGACAGGGGGACAACGCTAGCAGCAAAGTTCCAAATAATTTTGAATTGGCATGCTCCAATCAAGCTTAAATTTTTTGGATGGATTTCTTAGCATAACCATATTTTGACTTGGCATAACCTCCAAAAAAAAGGTTTACAGGGACCGAGTATATGTGTTATGTGCAAGAGGAGAAGTGATGAGATTAACCACATGTTTGTGAACTTCCCATACGCACAACCATGTGGGAGGGTGTCATGGGATATTATAATATCTCATCTAAAGGCTCCTATTCTAATATCACTTTACTGTTACAGGCATGGGAAAATGACATGAAATGCAGGGCTTTATTGCTTTTTGGTATGGATAATCTGGAGAAGGCGCAACGCCATCATTTTTGAACAGAAGAAAATTGATGCAAATATGGACATCAATAAGAAAATTTCCTATTTCAATGAAGTTGGAGTTGATCAGATTGGAAAATGATACATATTTTTTAGATCCAAGGAAATATGGAAAATGTTCCTTGTGGGATTATTTGATGGAGCCAATGCGAAAAATTCTCGTGGGTGTGGTGCTATCATTTATTTGGAAAATGAGGTTTGTTATCATTTCTGGTGGGAGGGGGTTAGAGGAACAAACCATTAGGAGACTTTTGAGGTCTAAACTGGGCCTCCTAAGGAAAATGTACAATCAAAATTAACTTTATGAGAACCAATCACATTTTAGGGGATGACATCATCCCTAATGGTTGAGGTGGCATTGCTTGAGTTAAAGGTACTAACTTGTCACATTCTCAATGGTGGATAAAAACTCATGGTTAACCATGGTAGTGCTCTAAGTACTTTTAAAGTCAAAGTAAAGTACTCATAATAAATGCCATTTCACACTTTTTGAATAAAAATATATTATTGTCATTTCATATTTCTTGAAAGAAACAATGCATATCCCTATACATTTATTATATTATATTATTTTTATATATTATATTAATTACATGTTATTATACAATTTAAATAATACAAAATTTAATTAATAGCATATAATATAATTAAGAATTTATAAATTTATATTTATATTTTATTTTAAGTTATTTAAGTACAAAGGACAAATGGATTAGTTGTTCAATGATAATGACTTTTTCTTGAAAAACTCATTCTTATTTATAGTCACATCAATACAATTTTTTTATTAATTTTATTTTGGTACAACTTTTGAATTGAATTTAACTATGGTTACATTGATTGTGGTGCAAAAAATGAATTGAAAATTCATAAATATTATTTTATTGGTTTAGCTATTATTTTATTATTTCCTTAGGAGGCCCATTTTAGACCTCAAAATTCCCCTAATGAATAGAGCATAAATTATCGCCTTATGGGGGGTGCTGAGTGTTGCCATATGGTTGGGTATATAACAGATACAAATCTATGGGGATGCAAAAGGCATCATTGAATGGGTGAAGGGATAAAATGATTCAACCCACCTATTCTAAGAAAATGGATGGCGTGCATCAAAGCATTGATTAGGACTTTCGCAAATTTCAGATTTGAGCATTTGTATAGGGAACATAATGGAACAATCGATCTACTCTCAAAAGGAGGTATAGGTAAGGAAATTGGTAAGATATTTTTCAATGCACATGTACATGGACCGATGGTAAACGCAGGTACCTTCAACTATTCTTAAAACATAGTAGCATAATGAAGTAATTGAGTAGGAAGTTGAGGTTCAGATAGAGTTTTATTATGTGATGTGAATTATGTTTCTTAAGAAGAAAAGCCTCATTTTGAACACACTGTTTAATGTAATTATTTGTAGCTGGTTTATGATGACAAGCAGTGAAATATTATGGGTTTTTTTCAGATTGATAACAGAGGAAAAATCTGAATGTATAAGGCTGAAAAGTTTCAAGTTTGTTGTACTCCATTATATAAAAGAAGTAGAGAATAAGAAATTTTGACCTAAGTCAAATGACAGGTCCCATACAAATTATTAAGTAAATATAATACCCAAAAATTTTCAAATTTCCTTCACGTCTAATCTTCCTCAAGGCTGCAGGCCACATGTGATGTAACTATGGATCGACATTCACTCCACTCATTTTAGAGCTAGCAAATCTCTCTCTCTCTCTATTTATTTTAATATAGTGGTCATAGAAACTTCTAGGGAAGGATCCGACCTAGGGTTTAGATAAGATAAGATAATTATATTTATGTCCAACTAATGACCACAAAGTAGGTCAAAGGGACTGCTGAGTACAATGATGTCCATACAATGTAGTAGAACTAAAATATCTCTGATAAAGATACAATGCGTGAATATAAAAGGTACAATGCAAGAACATAAAAATACAATGTATGGAATGCCCTGGCGGAGAATATCTAGGAGCTAATGGGTCTTAGGATCAAACCCATCTCTCTTGACATCCGAGAATGAATGAACACTAAAGAAACTCCACAAAGTCTGTTGGCCCAATGAAGGGTCGGTGGAAAGTGCATATTGTTCGCTAGATCGTTTCATGTGGGAGTTCGTGCACTACTAAGGTCTGGAGGACCTATTCTGTCTCCCAGGAACATATATGAGACAGATTTTTTGCTAAAATCTCATGTGGCAGGGTGAGGTTCCATAGATCCTCATTGATATAGAGCATGGATACGAACTTATATCAATCGGTCTCTTTGGTGCCCCTATCTGAAGGTAGTACCCTGAAAAATGTCTTGATCCTATGTGTGGGGTTTTTTCTGATGGGAGACTGAAGAATATGCGCTCAAAAGCTGAGAGCTTCTTGCATATATAGTGCCAAACATATCTGATCATGATACCTGAAAAAAATGGTGAGGGTCTGAGTATCTCTGAACAAGCAATATAACCTTCTTTTGATCTCATAGTAGACAGGGCATCCAAAAATGAAGTGCACCTTAGTCTCCACATCCTTTAAATGACATACATGGAAGATTATGTCTAGTCTATCAATCTGGTGGTCTGTCTCTGCCCGAAGTCTATAAGAGCCTACTCTGAACTGGCCTAGAGGAAAGTGAAGAGCATGCATCCAATGGTGAAACATGTACTGGGGTCGAAAAATGAGCTTGTCTCTCAACTCCAAAAAGTGCTCAACGTAGAAGGCCATCTTTAGGCGCAACCCTCTCGGAGGATTGACCCAGGTGACCTAGACAAACAACTTATAGATGTCCTCTTCAACACCTTTCTAGTAGGTAAAAGGTGACTAAGAGCATCTAAGGAATATCAGAAAGGAGGGAGAAGGTCCAAATGAATTCCCACTGATTCTAAGAGATATGAAAATCCTCTAAAACAACATCTAGCCTGACCCGAGGGAGTAGAACGAGCAATAGTCTTAGAAGAGAAATATGCCAAGTAAGGGTACTGATTCCTACTCTGTATCGAGTCTACAAAGCCTCGAACACAATGCAAGAATGAGACTAGACTAAAGACTGTCTCAAGCCGAAAGTGCTGAGCTCAAAACTCTGCAAGGATGATGTGCCGAGGTACTATATGTTTGCATCTAATGATGCGGCGGAGGAGAAGAGGTTGGACTCTCTCAGCTGAAGACCAATTCGACTCAAGTAAATACGGTCCCCAAGTCTCTTAGCCATATAGAACAGTGGGACAGACCAAGGTGTCCATGAGGCTCATCTTGGACGAGATGTCCTGGAAGTGATGTCGAAAGCACTATCTCTCGAGAAGGGCTACGGATCCATATCCTCTGTTAATCTAAGGCTGAAGCGCTGGTCGCAAACTGAAGCGGGGACCTGAGAATTTCACCCTCAGGTAATTGTACGTGCTAGTGATATCAATGTTTCAATTTTAAACATTATGGAGCCAAAACATATATTTTTGAAATTCTAATTTTTAATAATATGACTTTTTAAATTTTCTACTTAGAAGAAATTGTCCATTAATATAATGCTACCACATCAACAATAATACATCCTTATTTTGTGATCAAATATTGTGTTTCCATGTCATCACACTTGATTCCACATAATCATCATTCAGTGCTGGTATGCCACATAATCATATCAATGAAATTTCCACTTCAACAACCCTTTTGGGTTTTGGTCCATAGAGTGGGTATTCAACTTTGACTAAGCATTTCTCTCAAACCATGAAGGTCCACGAGATTCTACACATACCACCAAAATCAACATGACAATGAGAATATGATGGCGAGAGTCTCAAAGACAAACTGACTAATATATATCATCAAAATCCTCAACAATTGTAGGGTGTGTCCATCGTCTAGGAAACCAAACCCCTAGTGTTAGGGTTTCCTCTGGCTGCATCATCTAGTGACATCATCTAACTGCATCATCTTAGTCATCCTGAACCATCATCATTACATGTGTCATATCAATAACCTCCAACTATACTTGACATCAATGGCGATATCTACATCCTGTAACTGCTGGCACCTACATCCTCTTTGACATCAATGACAACATAATCAACAATCTTCCCCTTTGTCATTAATATCAACATACCTAGAAAGACAAGGAAATCAAGTGATAAAGTATAGGAAGTCAATTTCATGTATTGAAGACATGTTACCTATTGTAAAAATTAATTTTTATTGTGTAAATAAACCTCCAAGGCATTGTCACAAGCTATTACTCATGTCAGCGTTCTAAAAAGGATGAATATGTTTTTGGAAAAGCATGTCGTCCCATGTGAAAGTATAAGTCAACTTATTTAGATGGACATACCATTAAATATAGGGAATCTTGGCCTCACTTAGGGTATAATTTAGTCAAGCATCTGAAGCAAGAAAATGAGCACGAGAATCATAAGGATAACAATCACATATCCAGTGAGAAGGAATGGAAGGAGAGCGAAGTTGTTTGGCACTGTTTTTGGGATTAATATCCTCGCACGTGTGGCAGAAACTAGGTTTCTGCAGCAGTAACATATTAGTCCTTGAGAAAGTCATCAAAAGGGTCTCCATTCCAGCTCCCTTGCTAGCCGAGATCACCAAGAGAAGTCTTAAAGTAAAGAAAAGGAGGAAATCATCTCTAAACTCTCTCCCTCACCTCCCACTTGTGAAATTTTAGAAGTACGAATTGTAGGTCTGTGGAAAGGAACTGAAATTTCAAGGTATCCAAGAATCGCAGTGCATGAAGATAGTTTGAATTTTTTTGACTTGGGAGATAAGAAGAAGCAATGAAGAAGGACCTTGTGACTTGGTCTTGGAGAGGTTGTTGTGTCAAGGGTCTTGGTATTGGTATTCATCAATTTGAAGTCTTTATAAGAAGAATAATTTGTTTTGGGTTTTCCTCTCAAGTTGGAGTGGCTTTGGCGCTGGATGATCACCTATATTCTGTGTCTCTTGTCTCTTTATTGTCTATGATTTTGTAGTTGTTTGATGAAGAAGAATACTATAATAATCTAACTAAATAGAAGATCTTAATCTAAATAAGTAAAAAAAATTCACAAGCAATTATCATCAAAAAGAAATCTCCTAATCCTAATGCCCTAGATTTCTCAACAAGTTAGAAAACTCATAATGTTTATATGTAAATTTTGTGTTCATATTTGATATGATAAGAAAAAGTTGGATATGAAGAGTCATGATTTTATTATTGTAACTAATTTGCTGCGTTGAATACCTACAAGTTGTTTTATCTACTCAAACAAAAACTTATTTATGAGAGGGATGTTGTATTTGATGAGAAGAATTTAGGTGTTTCCTTGTTGAACCCTCTTCTATGAGTTCAATTGTGTTTCATTTGAAATTGTGAGGAATTTTGAATTTGATTGATCAATATACTATGTCGAATAATGTGTCAACTAGCACGTTGATTGAAAATTCAACTCATGTAATTGAATAGATTTTTATTCAAACTTATTTAGAAAATTTGACTATAAGGAATGAATTACCTAAGTATTCAAACATGCATTTTCATGATGAATTTGTTGTAGAAACTCCTTATACAATGGAAACATAGTTTACTAGTGGGAACTAAGATAATTTAAGCAACTGCTTATGATGCAGGTAATGGAAATGACTCCAGGAAGGAAAAATGACATAAATAGCATGGTAATGTTTTTTTGATGGTACATGATTTGAACTTGAATGTTAGTTTTGTTGTGCTAATTTCATCTTCAAAATTATATATAAATTGTTGATCTTTTGCTTCATGTGCATAGGTTTCTTGAGGTGTTTGTGAGTGTTAAACATGTAAATGTATTGAGTTTTATGTTAAATCCATGAGCATAATAACATTAAAACATAATGCTGAGCAACAACATTAAAATGTACAACAAACCATCAAATGATCCATTAACACTGATTTTGATGAAGGAGTTCACCCCTCCTAGGCTACATCTCCTTGGTCCAGATTCTATGGCTTGGGCCTTTGTATTAGCTCAAAATGGAAAAAAGTGTTGTTTACAATCCTCTACTGCTCCTAAAATATACTCCAACATGCTTAAAACATCCAAATATGCTAGGATAGACTCTTTCTAAGACAACAAATTGTCAAAATTTGCTCCATTATGCTTCATTCAAATTTTCCCTAGGAATATCCTCCAAAATTAGAGAGAAATCCAGTCAGCGCCACTAATTTTGGAGTGCCGCCGCAAATGGACAACTCTGCCAAACTGGCCACCGAATTAAACTAGCTTAATTAAAGGTTAAGTGGGAGATAAGCATGTTTTAAATGATCTAAGCATGTTTTACATAATCCGCAATTAAGAAAATATGATTAGCACAAATACATGTTTATGGATTAATTAAAACCCGCATTACGGAGTTAACCCCACACATTATTAATAGTCCCCGCTCCTGGTCGTAGCACTGTGGTCTTGTTGTGAGGGGGCTGGCCCCCTCCTTCGCCTGACAGTGCAAACCAAATTAATTCAAATATAAACCAAAGCCATTATAATATAAGAACTTCGACGCAGACGTAGTGGTATGGCTTGTGGTTAGTGCGGGGGAGGTTGCGGGGTCGACCCTGACGTCCGCCCTTCTGCCTGTGTATAAATTTTTCCCACCGTTTCATATGATTTAAACCATATAAAATATTTCGACCATGACTTAGTTTGAATTCAAACCTTGGAATGGGGCACGTGGCGGCCTCCGGGCTAGCCACGTGTCCTCATGTCATTGGTTCTCTCGCAAACCAATAAGAATGCAAAAAATCACCCACTTAGAAACCAACCATGAAGTGACACTTGTCACAGTGTCATTGGGAAAATTGAAGAAAGATTCCCAAAATATTATTTTTTGTTGACTAGGTTGCCATGTCACTATTCTGTCACTTTTGCAAATTTTTTAGTTGTTTAGGAAAACAAACAACAGGCTATAAATTTCACATATAGAGTCAGTTTTTGATGAAACGGATTGCGCCAGATTTTTGGTGATAATCTCTTAGTAGGTGTTCAGGTTCCAATCGATTCTAAGCACTTACATTTTTTAGCTTAACACTAGCACCTGATCATTCCTCCCCACTAGAATCCTTTTGGAACCCAAAAGATACTATCAATTTTTCAACAGGTGAGGGTACTTCTCAATCTCCATCCATTTGGCCTTAGAAGGATTTCCCCCCTTGATTCCCACTCAAAGGTATTCAACATTCCCTCTCCTTGAAGTTCTGGTTCTTCTGTCAAGTATAAGATCTTGCTGAAGTTTATCAAGATATTATGGCGAGAGATCATCTATTGATGGAAGATGAACATGCTCTTCTTGATAAAAAAATCAACGGAGGCTCAAACAATCTCAAATTATCAACATTAAAAACATAGTATATTTGCATATAAAGAGGCAAATCTAGCTTAAATGCATTGTTACCAATATTTTCCAGAATTTTAAAAGGACCATAACGGATTGGATTAATCTTTTTACCTTCCCCTTGAAGTCTCTCTTTGCTAATATATAACCAAACTTCATCACCAACTTGGAATTTATGATCAACACGGTGTTTATCACGCCTTGCCTTGTAGCTGCTTTGACTCTTTTCAAGCTGTTATTGCACTATGTGATGTACCAATTGAATTTTCTCAATGCACTTCTTTGCTTTATCTATGTCACTATGACCATCAATAGAAACATATTTCCCAAAGATGAAGTCCAATGGCGATCTTGGCAAGTACCCAAGACATGCCTCAAATGGCGATGTGTTTGTAGAATAATGTTTTTCCCTGTTGTATGCATGTTGAATGTAATGCAACTATTCATCCCACAACTTGGGATGTTTGTTGCAATATCCTTTAAGAATATGAATGATTGTCTTGTTAACCACCTTGGTCTAACCATCTGTTTGTGGATGAAAGGCTGTACTCTTCTTCAACTTAGTGTCCATCATGTCCCACAAATTTGACCAAAAATTCCCAACAAATCGAGAATCTCGATCACTTATAGTAGAAGTAGGAAGACCAAAATGAACCCAAACATTTTGAAAGAAAAGATAAGATGTTTGTTCAGCCGTAATTTGCTTTTTACATGGCATCAAAATACACATTTTGCTAAACCTATCTATAACTACATACAAGTAGTCATGACCTTTCCTTGACATTGGAAGAACTTGTACAAAATCCATTCAGATACTCTCCCGTGGGCATGAAGTTACCAGAAGTGGAGTGTAAAATCCTAGTTTCCTATTTCTAGGCTTTCTTATTGCACACATATAACATCCTCTAATGAAACAAGATAAACTATCAAACATGTGTGACCAATAATAATAAATTTGGAGATTCGCTATCGTCTTACCTCACACCAAAATGTCCAGAAATCAGTGAAGTGTGCACTTCTCTTATGATACTATTTCTTTCTCCCTGTGGAATACATAACTTTCCCAAGTGATACAACAAACTGTTATGTACATGGTAATCTAACTCTTCAATTTGGTTTCCTTGAATCAAGCTTTCATACACATCTCGAAAGTCATTATCATATGAATATTGTTCAATGTAACTTTCATGCATAACAAAATCGTGCTCAAGTATAATAAACAAATTGAAAATAGGCTTAGAGAGCATATCAACTACCTTATTGTAGATTCCATTTTTATACCTGATAGCCAAATGAAATTGTTGTAGAAATCCCCTCCATCTAAAGTGTCTTGATTGCTGCAGCTTTGATTTTGACTGTAAGTACTGCAATGGTTGATGGTCGGTATGGATAATGGTCCCCTTCCCCATCAAATAGTGTTTCCATTTATTTACACTTTGTACCAATGCATATAACTCTTTGTCATAAGTGGGATAATTAGTCACAAATTCATTAAAAATTTCGGAATGAAACGAAATGGGCTTACCATGCTGCATGGGAACTGCTCCCATGGCGTAATCACTAGCATCTGTTTGAATCTCAAGTGGATATCTAAGATCCGGAAGAGCCAATACCGGTGCTGAATTGATCTTTTGTTTTAAAGCATCAAATTATTTTTGCTGTATATCTCCCAAATGGAAGACTTTATTGACACTTGTCAATGCATGTAACAAAGTCGCAATGGAAGAAAAAATAGCAATAAATTTCCTTAAATATTGTGCTGCCCCAAGAAATATTCTTACCTCCGTAACTATATTGAGCTAGGGCCAATTCATAACGACCCCAACCTTAGAGGGGTTTATATTTAGCTCACCTCCTCCAAAAATGTGTCCCAAATACACTAAATAGGTCTTGCCAAACTCACACTTTGATATCTTTAAAAATAACTATTCTTTTTTCAAGACATCAAGTACTTTGTTCACATGCATGACATGTTCATCTCTTTATTTGCTGAATATAAAAAATATAATTTAAGTAAACAATGACAAAATCATCTAGAAATGGTCTCAATACATCATTCATAACTCTCATGAAAGTAGCTAGAGCATTGGTAAGACCGAATGGCATAACAAGCCACTCAAACAATCCTTGTCTAGTTTTAAATGTGGTTTTCCAAATGTCCTATTCAACTATTCTAACTTGATGATAACCACTTCATAAGTATAACTTAGTGAAATACTTTACATACCTTAACTGATCAAGCGAATCATCAATTCTTGGGAGTGGATAGCAATTATTTATTGTGATTTTATTCAGTGCATGGAAATATCCACGCACATGCACTGAGTACCATCCTTCTTTGGCACCAAAACAATCAATGAACCACATGGCGAAGTAGATGGGAAAATGATACCTTTGTTCAGAAATTTGAATTTTCTTCTTGATTTCCATGCTCTCCATTATATAGATGCGATACATGCCAATGTTTGGAGGTGGAACATCTTGCTGTAGCTATAACTCATGATGAATTCCCCTCTTGGGAGGTAACCCATTTGGCTCCTGAAATATCTCGCCATGCTGACTTACCACATCAAAAAAATTAGATTTTAATTTTTCATCATAACCTTAAAAATATTCATTTTCCATATCATTCTTTTTCTTGATCATGAGAAGCACAAAATTTTTACTTGCATTAACTAGTCTCTTCATATGCCTTGCATTAACCAAAGAAATATTCAAATTTTTGCGATGAGCTCTCACAATATACTCCACCCCATCCTTGAGAAAATGATATTTGTTCTCATGGAGATAAAATACCAATTTCTAGTCATACAAATATGGGATTCCAAAAATAATTCCTGAAATGTCAAGTGAAATCACATCTAACTCAACTTCATCAACAAAATTTGCAGTAATGGAAAACCTGAATATACATTTCCTTGTAACCTGTAAATTTGCATTCTTGACTATCCAACCCAAAGGATATGGCTTATGATGAGGTACAGTTTCAAGGTTAAGCTTTTTGACTAATTCTTATGAGATTAAGTTCGCTTGTGACCCACTATCAAATAATGCATCAATATTTGTATGATTTGAGATCACCCTTACATGGAACAACTCTATCCTTGTTTCTCCATTTGGAGTGTTGTTGTGAAAATTCGAGGAACTAGTGCTTGCTATGTCTTATTTTCCCTTTGTGACCATGGCTGTAATCTTGGTCTCATCACCAGAATCATATCCAAGATCATGTTGTGTGGTAACAGTCATATTTTGTATCCCCTTGTTGTTTGGTTTCTTAGGCCTTAATTCAGGATGTATTTTCCAACAATGGGCTTCATCATGCCCCTCTTTGGAACAATGTTTGCATGTAGTTTTATCCCCTTATTTATTAACACTTGCATTCTTCTTTTCCTTCCATTTTCCTCCCCTCTCTTTCTCCTTACCCTTGAATGGATTCTTCTTACTACCCTCTTCCTGAATTTACTTTCCCCTTGCTTCAAGGTGTGTGGCTTGCAAAAAAACTTCATCTAAATTGCTTGGGTTGAACATAAGGATAGTGTGTCTCAAATAAGAATGTAAACCTCGAATGCATTTCAATAGAGAGTCTTGGGAATTCAAGTTTATTCCTAACAACAAAGCCCTTTTCCTAAAATCCTGGGTATATTCTTGAACTGTTTGACCCTTGAGTTGCCTAAATTTTTTCCAAATTATAATGGATTTTTTAATGTAAGGTAAAGGATAAAACTGTCTTTTAATGGAAGAAATAAAATCAACCAAAGAAATGGATATCTTACCATGGATTCACATTTCCTCTTGAGTCTTTGCTTCCCACCAGACTAGTGCTGCTCCTTCTAGCCTCAATGAAGCCAACTATATCTTTATGTCACCTTATTGTAGGTTCTAAATTATATAATAAACCTCGAATTGACGAATCCAATTATCCAACTTCTTTGCATTTACCTCACCATTATACATGGGAAGTTAAAACTTAATGTCCAATTTGAGTAAGGGAGTTTTTCCTTTAGGGGGTGTTAGCCACCTATACAATTTGTTATAGCAAAAGGCGGCTAAGACTTTTTGAGCCTTCAAAGAACAAATTTTATTACTAAAAATTGTTAGCTCTTGAAGAGTTCTTTAGGCCTCATGCCTCTGTCCAAAATCCTCATTTCTGTTCTCATTTAAATTCTGCTGATTCCAAGTGAAAGACTGCTGAAAGATCATCATTTTTCCCCCTTCTCAAACCTTCATTTGTTCCCCCTTTTTCTTCATAAAACTCCCTTATTTTCATAGATCTTTTTCTTCCATTTATGAAAATCACTTTTCCATAGTTAAAAACCCATTTATCCAAAGTTTTAACTTAAAAACTTAAGTCACATGTTGAAATACTTTAATGGGTTGATCAAAAAGACCGCGCAATCGCGATCGGAGAAATAAAATGGGTAGATTAGGAAGGCCGGGCCCAAAAGCTCCGATTGCGATTAGGCCCTTTGTATTATATACGCCCGACCGTATCACGTTTCATATACCCCACGGCCCCGCAATCGGGCGCCTATTCCCTTTACATAAAAATATTTCGCCCCCGATCCATTAAACCTTGTTTTGTATTGAAAACTTTGGTTTTTATATATATATAAAATGGTTTTCCCCCTGTTTCATCTCCACCGTTGATCACTGACCGATCAAACGATCAATGCTCAATCGCATCGCATGTCTCAATCGCATCGGTCTTTCTTCCGATTGCGCAATCGCATCACGCCTTTCTCAACCTCCGATTGCGATTCCTCCGATTCGCTCCCCGCCGTTGATCTGACCCTTAGATCGAACGACCATCGCTCTATCGCATCAGAGCTTTCCATCGCATCACAACTCTTGCCTCGCGTCCATTTTTAATTTCCGCTGATCAACCATTCCCCGATTCACTTTCCATCGTTGATCTGATTCTTAGATCAACGGCCTGCGCAAAATCGCAAAGTTTTCAATCGCATGTATTTTATTTTTTGTTCCCTCGATTGCCCATCCCTCCGATTCTTTCCCCGCCTTTGATCTGATCCTCAGATCAACGGTCATCGCTTGATCGCACTAACCTCCCCGATCGCGCAATCGCATCAGCAATTTCCATCGCACCCTTTGTTTCTCCCCGCCGATTGCGATCTCCGGATTAGATCTGGACCGTCCACGTGTCCAAATCCAACGGCTACACTCTTTCCCCGCCAGCTGAAGCAGTTTAAACCTAATTCCGCAGGATTTCTTAATTGTTTTTTGTGTTTTGCAGGTTTTTTCGCTGTATTGAAGAGAAAGGCCGAAGGCTGGGAGACATGTTTCCTGCGCCTTCGGACTATTAAAAAGAATCATTTACGGGTCGGATTCGACATTTTATTAGTGTTCCATGGGCATTGATGCCTTAAAAAGCCCCGCGCGACCTGCACATCGAAAAGACACTGTTCTATTCAGAACACAGTTAAAGAGTATCGGTTTTTGAAGAAAGCGCAGCAGATGAAGATTGAAGACAATATTACGGGGATTACGGCTAAGACGGTTATCAAAAGCCTAATCCCCGACTCAAAACATAGTTTAAAGAAAATCTAAAAAGTGTTTTATCGGGACAGAAAGCCTCCACCGCCACATCTGAGGCAAATTAATTCCTCGGCTACCATAAAAAGCCACCTGTTGCCTCAAACCATTCAAACAGAGGCCGAAGTTATTGAAGAAAATCTGATATTCACCTCCAGCACAGCCAGGAATTTACTTCTGCAATGAAATCAACGCATAAAATATCTACGGAGTTACTCCACACAGCACACAGAGCCTCAAAGTCAAATAAGACTCCCATCGAGTTTTAAATTCATAATTGTAAAACATTAATACAGTAGTCCACCTATTCAATTCTCTATCGAGCCCCTCAAAGGGCCGAGAAGTCATTTAATCTGTATTAATGACCCTTGAGATCTTTTTTCTCACCTCCTCATTTTTCTATAAATACCTCAGTAGAAAATGAGAAACTATTGGTTGCAGAACTTTGAAATACATTTGAGCTCAAGACTTCTATTTGTACATAGTGTTCACTGGCCCTTGAAGCTCTGTTTGTGATAGAGTAGTTAGGCTGAATAGTGAAGATGATTGCTGAACTGAAACATTGGACTTGAAGACTGTAACTGGTTTGACATCAATAACAAGCTTTTTCTTGGGATCCTGGTCTATATTACTGGTGAAGTGCTTCTTTCTTTGTTAATTGTTTTTCCTTCTATATATGCCATATTTTTCATATTCTGCTGTAAAGAACAGTTTAAACAGGGTTAGGATCTACTGTATATCCGTAACCTTCTCTGGCTGAGAAATATTTATCTTAATGTTTTCCTCAATTTTTTTTATTTAAGAATGATTCAATACAGGTTAAACAGTTAGGGATGTTGGCGTTCCCTCGTCCTTATGTTTTCTTAAACATTGTTCTTGAATGTGATTTCCATTATTTGCTATTAAAGTTGGACTAGAGAAGATATGGTTTGCCCTGATTCCTAGGTTCTTTTCTCCAAAGGTAGATTCTGAAAGTTTCCCTTGGTGTTGACTGAAAGCAGACTAGGTTTAAAAGTACCTTATCTGATCTTAAGGTTACATTGTGTCTCTCTTATGTGTTTTCATACTTTTTGAAAGTAATTATGTGGATTACTGGATTGTTTGTCAATTAAGCTGCTTTAATACAGACTTGCCCAAGAAGTTTATGGTTAGCCCTGTTCTTGGTTGGTTTTAAACGGTTACTTAAGAGGCTTTTTCTTGTTTGGACTGACTAGAAATCCCTTGAGAAATTATTATCAGTTTCCACCCTTCCAACACTTTATTGTTTCCATTCCATCATTTTAATCTCAATAATCTTGTGATATAGATGAATTTCCCCTTGGATTACCCTTGACGTTGCTGCTCAATTAAAGCCCAGACAGGACTCCATAGCCCAATGGACTAAAAACCAGCGTTATATCTATCTATCAGCCAAAGCTGTTCTATTCGCTTACAACTTCTCACTTTTGAAATTTTTGCACTTAGAACTTTCCCCTCAAGTAACGTTCATGCTCAACCATCCAAAAAACAAAACAAACCCTTGACCTTCATAACTAGCCTAACATTTTTACCCAAAACTTCAAAGACAAATACATCTTTGCACTTATTGGAGAGATCCCTCTCCAGATTTAGGAGGGCTAGATCCTAGAATCCAAAAGTTGGTTGAAACGATGTTGTTTTTGTAATTGGACTCTGCCAATCTTGCTAATAAATTACAGATCCCTAACATTTCTGGCGACTCCACTCGGGAACTCTGAGTGTTTTTAACACCTTTTAGAGACATCAGAAAACCCTTGATTCAATAAAACTTTGTGAGTAAGAAGCAGCCTTTTCAAGCACTACCATAGAAATGGTAATCATGATGAAACTTGTTTGAATCAGTGACAAGCTAGGCAAACCCTAGGATTCTCATAAGACTTTATCTAACCTTGAAAAATCAGCTGGCTTAGCCATAAGAGTAAATTATCTTTGTCTCACAACCATAGCTAAGTTTTGAAGCAGAGTTAGGATATTCTTAAAAACCACACTACTAAAAACAACTCAGAAAACCTAAAAATTTTTCAGATTGGTATTCAATAAACATGGTGGTGGACCATAAAAGCTTTTACCTCCAAAGGAGCTAAAAAATTCCACTTGGCGACTCCACAATCCTTAACAGACCTTAAGACTCCACTGGGAAGAACCCTTGTCATCATAACATCATTTAAAACTCAGTTAGAGGACTGTAGGATTAAATTGGCGTAAACAGATTAGTTAACCTCTTAAAGATCGTCATATCTGGTTGAACTTGTCTTGTTTATTCGGGTCTAAAAAACGCAGCATAGTGGCTTCTAGAAAGATTCACACTAGAGCCCATCTGGACCCTAATCCACCTGAGATAGTTGATGACCCAAAAAGTATCATTTGGAAGTCTCCTAAGGTTAAATTATCAACTGTTTTTAGATCACCCTTGAGAGTTAATTCAATCCCTGAAAATATTTCGGCTCTATAAAAATCACAAGTTGACTTAGTAAATCCATTCAGAACTAGGTCATTTGATGATATAATACAGCTAGACTCTGAGTCTTCACTTTCATCCCCGGAGACAAGTGAACATCCTGGTAGAAGAGAATCAACACCTCCTGATTTACATGTTCTTTATAATCTAGGTGTCTCTCATCCAAGGTCAGCTTAGCAATCTACTACAGTCCCATCCAGTTATTTTCATCCTTCATCCATCGCTCAAACCACTTCACTTCAGCCCTCACCCCCTCTTGTCAATCCACCTCCACCACATATCATGGCAGCATGGTATGCTCCCTTAGTCCTTCCTGTGCCATTAGTCAATCTTCCACAGGACTATCAGTCCAAAATTCCATTATATGATGCTAGCAACGCTACAACAACATCACAACATGTGGATAAGATGAATGACTACTTTGACAGAAATGAAATCGATGATGATTCTGTCAAAGTCAGATTTTTTGCTCAGAGTTTAGGGGGAGAAGTAAGAAAATGGTTTAAAGCCCTAGCCCCCCATAGTATCAAAAATCTCCAAGGCTTCCATCAAAATTTCTTAAACAAATGGGAAGTGAGGAAGAATCCTCTCCAAGTTCTTGCTGACTACAAAAATCTCCATAGAAACCTTGGGGAGAGGGTACAAGCCTATTGTACTAGATTTAATAGCGTGTATAATGCACTCTCCCAAAAATTAAAACCTCCACAAGGCTCAGCCTTAAACAAGTTTCCTGAAGGGTTTGATGCCGACATGACCTATTCACTCAGAGAGAGAGAGATTTTGCAACCCTCGAAGACATGCAAAGAGGTGCTCTTTCTGTGGAAGTCAACCTGATGGAGAAGAGAGCAAGGATGAAAGCTGAAAAGAGGGTATCTTTCAGAGAGGAATCCACACCTACTACCTCAAGCTCAAAGATGGAAAGAATGATGGAAGAAATGATGAAGAAAATGAGCATTCCTGAGAGAGCACAAGCAAGTCAAAACCAAACTGCTCCTCAAAACAGAAACCAAAACCAGAATCAGAATATAAGAAGAAAACAGCCTCTAAGCAGACCTAGGGAAGATGATCAGTAGATCACTCCTCCCTTTCATCAAAACTACGTAATTGAGGTTGAGGAAATAGATGAAATGACAGAGGGGGATGATATTAACCTATTTGGGGTAAATGATGATGACTTTGAGGTTCATTATGATAGGAAATAAGGGCTTTACACACC
This sequence comes from Pinus albicaulis, assembly GCA_034641835.2. Lineage (NCBI taxonomy): Eukaryota > Viridiplantae > Streptophyta > Pinopsida > Pinales > Pinaceae > Pinus > Pinus albicaulis. The sequence continues at coordinate 468,210,363 of CM076573.1, forward strand.
TTATGATGACAAATGAGATGATGATGAAAATTGTTATCAAGACATGGAAAATTCCATCACAGAACCTTCAAAAGAATATGAACTCAGAAGTAAATCTAGTCAACAAACCCCCAACACCAAAACCTCTGAAAAATCTTCTCAAAACAGCACTACAACCAAGCCTAAAACAGTAAAAAAAAAGGACAAAATGATGGCTGTTAATTCTGGTAAAGGTAAAGAGAAAGACACTCCAAATTTTGAAAAACAGAGTGCAAACATCAGTAGTACTAACACTTCAGCTAGTACTCCTTGTTCAACCGTTGTGTCAACTGTAGATAAAACGAATCAGCAAGCTGTTGTTGCTGATAGAGTGGCAGCAAACAAGGCTGAAACCAACACCTTAAAGAATCAAATTCCTTTAAGCCTGGAACAAGAAATCTCAAAGATCAAAATTTTTGTTCCTTTGACTGAGTTAGCTGCCCAACATGTATATAGGTCCAAAATTTTTAAGGCTTTGAACATAGAAGAAAATGAGGATACACTCAATCTTAATGATGACCAGCCAGAGCTTATTTTTGGTCCAAAGATTGAAGGTAAGTTTCAAGAGGGACCTGTCCCTCCCTTTTATGTAAGTTTGAACATTCATGACAAAATTCTACACAACGCTATGCATGACTCAGGCACTTCCCATAATTTAATGCCAAAAGCTGTAATGGAGAGCCTGGGTCTTGAAATCACCAGACCTTATAAAGATCTTTACTCATTTGACTCAAGCAGAGTCAAGTGTTTAGGATTGATCAAAGACCTTTGTGTTAACCTAGCCCAGATTCCATCCAAATGCTTAGTTATGGATGTTGTTGTGGCTGATGTACCCCCAAAGTATGGAATGCTTTTATCAAGATCTTGGGGGGCTAAGTTACAAGGGACTATGCAAATGGACATGACGTATGCGACTATCCCTGTTTTCAATCAGACTAGAAGACTTTATAGGGAGTCTCATATGCAATACACGGTCACAAGTCAAGACAGACCTCAAAACTCTCCTCTCTATTCCGTAAGTACAGGCCTTGATTCTTTTATCATGTTTAACGATGAAGCACTTAGTGAAAAAATCACGTTATCAGGATTAATGGTCGATAGAGAGGAGGAGGTAAATACCACGGAACTGTCGAAATAGTTTGGTGAACTTGTACAATCTAGTGAACAGAACACAGGTCTCGAGCTACAAACTATGTGTCCTTTACCTTTGAACATTGATAGTCAAGAAAGCACATCTCCATTCACTGAAAAATTTGAAGAGATAAAACAAATTCAATGGGGTGCTGCTAATCATGAACAATCACAAGGCACCGTAGTTGAAAAGGACATTCGCCAAACAGACGAAACTGAAAACAGTCCCCTATGGAGTATGCATTTTGACGGGTCATGGAATAGAAATAACGCTGGTGCAGGTGTCTGGATTCGCAACACTGTAAGCAACCACACCGAATGTATTTCCTGTAAATTAAACTTCCAGTGTTCCAATAACATAGCGGAATACGAATCCCTTCTATTAGGCTTACATTTGTTGAAAACGTTAGGATCCAAGAAAATTAAAATTCACGGGGATTCGGAATTAATCATTAGGCAAGTCAATGGGGAATATAACGCTCATCACCCCAGACTTAGGGCCTATCGAAATGATGTCGTGGACCTTTTAGAAACTTTCGATGAGTCTGAATTAATTTTTGTCCCGAGAAAAGAAAATATTACAGCCCACAATTTAGCCTTTGCAGCTAGAACATGTCTGACGCCATATGAAACCGGAGACAGCACAATTCTAATAAAATTTAGACCAGCCGTGCCTGATAACGAAAAATATTGGCAGGTGTTTGAAAATGACAAACAAATAGAAGACTTCATGCAATTCAGAAATGATTTCGAACTAAACGGTTCGGACACAGACTATGAAGCAGACTACAAGGAAGAAAATTTTCTTGATAAATAAGAACCGTCTCCGGAACTTGCTAATATAAACCTGTTATCTAGCAAACTTGAAAGTGAAGCAGAAACGAATGTAGAGTTAGAAACAAAGGAGTTAGAAACTTTTCACTCCAAAGAAGAAAGTTTGCCCAAGGGTCTGGCCCCTTTAGAAGAGTTGTTCGATTTTAACGATGTGGCAAATAAACCAAAACTGGAACCTGTAGAGACTGAGGTAGAGGAGTGCAATATTGGCAGTGAAGGGAAACCAAAAATGATCAAACTGTCCAAAACTTTTCCAGCTCACATTAAACTCAAATACATAGAGTTGTTCAAAGAATTTTCTGATGTTTTTGCATGGAGTTACGAAGATATTAAGTCCTATGACACTGAAATAATACAGCAAAAAATCCATCTTAGAGAAAACCAAAAACCATTCAAACAGAAACTGCGCAGAATAAACCCTGTGCAGTTGCCTTTGGTTAAGAAGGAAATCATGAAAATGTATGATGCTGGTATTATTGTCCCTATTAGATATTCTGAGTGGGTATCTAATCTGGTGTCTGTTAGGAAGAAGACCGGAGAAATCAGGCTTTGTATAGACTTTAGAGACTTGAACAAAGCTTCATTGAAGGACAACTACCCCTTGCCCAAGATGGATCATATTTTACAAAGGGTGGTAGGGTCTAGAAGAATTTCTTTGCTTGATGGCTATTCAGGGTATAATCAGATCTTGGTTCACCCTGCTGATCAATTAAAGACAGCCTTTACTACACCATGGGGCACTTTCATGTATGTGAAAATGCCTTTTGGTCTAATGAATGCTGGAGAAACTTTTCAAAGAGCCATGGACATAACATTCTCGAAAGAACTGGGCTTCTTCATCATTATCTATCTAGATGAGGTCACTGTGTTTTCAAAAACAGATGAAGAACACTTAGAAAATTTAAGAAAAGTTTTCGAGAAATGCAGAAAGTTTGGAATATCCTTAAACCCTAAGAAGACACTATTTGGTCTCCAAGAAGGTAAACTTCTTGGCCACATCATTTCGGAAGAGGGTATAAAGATTGATCCAAAGAGGATTGAAGCTATATTGCAAATCTCTCATCCTCGAAATATCAAGGAGTTGCAATCTTTCATCGGGAAGATCAACTTTTTGAGAAGGTTCATCCCCAACTTGGCTGAGCTCCTTAGGAATATCACAAACATGTTGAAGAAGGAGCAAGGGGTAAAATGGACCTTGGAAGCAAAGACATCCTTTAAACTAGTGAAACAAGCGTTAACTAAAGCACCGGTTCTAATAAGTCCTGATTTTTCAAAAGATTTTATTATCTTCTTATTTGCATCAGAGCACACCATAGTTGCTGTCCTTTTACAGAAAAATCCACAAGGACAAGAGCAGCCTATTGCATTCTTTAGTAAGGCATTGAGGGATGCCCCTCTGAAGTATAACATTATGGAAAAGCAAGCTTTTGCTTTGGTTAAGGCTTTAAAAGACTTTAGGGTATACATCCTTCACTCTCATATCATTTCCTTTGTCCCAAATTCAGTTGTTAAGGACATTCTAACACAGGACCCAGATGGTAAGAGAGGTAAATGGATTGCTGTTATTCTTGAATATGATTTAGAGATAAAACCCACTAAGCTGATCAAAGGCCAAGGTCTAGCTAGATTACTGGCTGAAAGCAATTGTGAAGTTCTTGATATTAATATGATTAATGCTTTGGATAGCCAAGAAGAATTCTCGACTCCCATTGTTGAAAACCATTTTATGAATTCTCCTTGGTATGCTGATATTGTTTATGTTTTGCTTAATTTAAATACACCTCCTGGTTTGACTAAAACGAAGGCAAGGTTCTTGAAGCTGAAAGCAGTAAACTATTGCATTATAGATAGATGTCTTTATTGGAAAAATGCAAGTGGTATATTACTTAAATGTTTTCCTGAGTTTGATGCAGAGAAGGTTAAGCAGGAATTCCATGAAGGAGAGTGTGGGGGTCATTTGTATTGGAAGTCAACAGCCAACAAAATTTTGAGGGCTGGTTTCTATTGGCCTACTCTGTTTCATGATGTTCATGAGATGACCACTACTTGCCATAAATGCCAACTGTTTGAAGGCAAGAGAAAATTATTACCCCTTCCTCTGCATCCAATCACTATTGAAGCCCCATTTCAACAGTGGGGACTTGACTTCATCGGAGAAATCCATCCCTCATCCTCTGCCCAGCATAGATGGATCCTTACTGCCACAAACTATTTCACTAAGTGGATAGAAGCCATTCCTTGTAGGCAGGCCAATTATTCAGTTATCATAAAATTCTTAGAGACTAACATTCTCTCCAGATTTGGATGTCCCACCAAGATCATCACTGATAATGCAGCAGCATTTGGATCAAAGAGGATGGTTGAGTTCTGTCACAAATATCAGATATCATTGGGGCATTCCACGGCCTATTACCCTCCAAGTAATGGACTTGCAAAATCTTCCAACAAGAGCTTAGTGAACATAATCAAGAAACTGTTGGAGGACAATAAAAAGTCTTGGCACACAAAGCTGGTCCATGCACACTGGGCTGACAGATTAACTTTGAAGAAATCTATTGGTATGTCACCTTTCCAGCTTGTGTATGGTACAGATGCAATTTTTCCAAATAGCCTCGGTGTACCAGTTATGAAGTTGATTCAAGAGTTGCAGACTGAAGAAAATGACATGACCAAAAGAATAAATCAGACCATTCATCTTCAGCAGACCAGGGAGGAAGTGTATAACAAAGCATTGCAGAAACAGGACAACATCAAAAATATTTTTGACAGAAGAACAAAGGCTAGCAATTTCAAGATTGGGGACAAAGTTTTAAAGTGGCACTCAAGGAGGGAAGAAAAGGGCAAGCATGGAAAATTTGACAACTTATGGCTTGGCCCTTACTCTATCCATTCAGTTGCTGGTAATAACGCATTTTTCTTATAGAAACTGGATGGAACAGAATTTTTTGGGGGTCCTGTCAACGGCAGGATGCTTAAGCATTACTTTTCTTGATCCATTTTATGTTTTGAAGCCTTTTTATCTTTTTTCCATTATGAATATTTCACCCACCATTGCACTCAAAGTTATGAAAAATCAAAAATACAAAAATAAGAAAAGAAAGAAAAGAGGGCAGACTGTGAAAATAAGAAAGGTATAGCCCCATGCCAAAAAAGAAAAAAAGAACAAAAAAAGAGAAATAAATTCTGAAAGTGTGCAAGCTCAAATGCCACTCCTCAAAACACACTTCTAGTTAGTCAAACTGTTTAATCTTGGCTAATTAGCTTTAAATTTTTGCTACTGATAGGATAGTGAATTCGATTTGCCAAACTGTTCAATCTTGGCTTATCAATAGATAGATTAGGATAGAAATTGAAGGTTCAAACAAACTCAAAATCTGAACCAAAGTTTCCAAAAGGAGATGACTCAAAACGGTTCTATTTTCTGAGTCACAAAAGAGAAAAACTGGTTCTAATTTGCTCAAAAACTGAACCAGAATAAAAGCAAAGACAGCTCAAACAAAAGCAAAAACAGAGCTATGAAGAAAAGAGAAGGCCATGATGAGGGACTTCTAGGTCTTAAGCCCTCCATTTTGTTTTAATTTTCTGCAAATAATAATCTATGTGCAGCTTGTTTTTATGCCGTAGATAACAGCAAGTCAAACAGCTTAATCTTGACTTGACTGTTTTTGAATTTCTGTTATAGAATTTAGAGAATGAAAGTCTGTTGAACAGCTTAATCCCAACAGACAGTAGATTAGGTCGAGAAATATCTGAGCTCAACTATTTAATCTAAGTTCAGGGAGAAATAAGGAGTAGAATTAGATTAGTTTTTATGCTTTCAAAAGAATAAAATGTTGTAAGAGAGTTTGCCAATCCAAGTGCACTCTAAGAAGAAAAAATGTTTGATCTGTAGGATTGGGTAGGTAGAAAGCTTGTTGATGAAGGTCCATTGTTTTCATGGCTTCCAAATATGTTTTTAGAGAAGATCATTCAATCACAGGAAGGCAGCCCAATGGATGAGGCAACTGATCAGCCTCCCAGAAGATGCAAGTCTGAAGTTCTTGATGCCTTCAAGAAGGCACCATCCCCAAGTGGAGCCACTGTTAGCCACCTATAAAATTTTTTATAGCAAAAGGTGGCTAAGACTTTTTGAGCCTTCAAAGAACAAATTTTATTACTAAAAATTGTTAGCTCTTGAAGACTTGTTTAGGCCTCATGCCTCTGTCCAAAATCCTCATTGTTGTTCTCATTTAAATTCTGCTGATTCCAAGTGAAACACTGCTGCAAGATCATCATTTTTCCCCCTTCTCAAACCTTCATTTGTTCCCCCTTTTTCTTCGTAAAACTCCCTTATTTTCATAGATCTTTTTCTTCCATTTATGAAAATCACTTTTCCATAGTTAAAAACCCATTTATCCAAAGTTTTAACTTAAAAAATTAAGTCACATGTTGAAATACTTTAATGGGTTGATCAAAAAGACCGATCGTGCAATCGCGATCGGAGAAATCAAATGGGTAGATTAAGAAGGCCGGGCCCAAAAGCTCCGATTGTGATTAGGCCCTTTGTTTTATATACGCCCGACCGTATCACGTTTCATATACCCCACGGCCCCGAAATCGGGCGCCTATTCCATTTACATAAAAATATTTCACCCTCGATCCATTAAACCTTGTTTTGTATTGAAAACTTTGGTTTTTATATATATAAAATTGTTTTTCCCCTGTTTCATCTCCACCGTTGATCACTGACCGATCAAACGATCAATGCTCAATCGCATCGCATGTCTCAATCGCATCGGCCTTTCTTCTGATTGCGCAATCGCATCACGCCTTTCTCAACCTTCGATTGCGATTCCTCTGATTCACTCCCTGCCATTAATCTGACCCTCAGATCGAACGTCCATCGCTCCATCGCATCGGAGCTTTCCATCGCATCGCAACTCTTGCATCGCGTCCATTTTAGTTCCCACTGATTGCCCATCCCTCTAATTCTTTCCCCATAGTTGATCTGATTTTCATATCAACGGCCCAACGGTCATCGCTGATCGCACATCCTCCCTCATCAAATCGCATCGTGATTTCCATCGCACTGCCACTTTGTTTCTCCCCCATAGGTGCGATCTCTAATTAGATGCAGATGATCCATGTGTCCGGATCAGTAATACGCTCTTTCCCCACCATCTGAAGCAGTTTAAACCTAATTCCGCAGGATTTCTTAATTGTTTTTTGTGTTTTGTAGGTTTTTATAATGGTTTTTTTCGCTGTATTGAAGAGAAAGGCCGAAGGCCAGGAGAGACGTTTCCTGCGCCTTCGGACTATTAAAAAGAATCATTTACGAGTCGGATTCAACGTTTTATTAGTGTTCCATGGGCATTGATGCCTTAAAAAGCCCCGCACGACCTGCACATCGACAAAGACATTGTTCTATTCAGAACATAGTTAAAGAGTATCGGTTTTTGAAGAAAGCGCAGCAGATGAAGATTGAAGACAATATTACGAGGATTACGGCTAAGATGGTTATCAAAAGCCTAATCCCCGACTCAAAACACAGTTTAAAGAAAATCTAAAAGTGTTTTATCGGACAGAAAGCCTCCACCCCCACATCTGAGGCAAATTAATTCCTTAGCTACCATAAAAGCCACCTGTTGCCTCAAACCATTCAAACAGAGGCCGAAGTTATTGAAGAAAATCGGATATTCGCCTCCAGCACAGCCAGGGAGTTACTTCTACAAAGAAATCAACGCAGAAAATATCTACAGAGTTACTCCACACAGCACACAGAGCCTCAAAGTCAAATAAGACTCCCATCGAGTTTTAAATTCATAATTGTAAACATTAATACAGTAGTCCACCTGTTCACTTCTCCATCGAGCCCCTCAAAGGGCCGAGAAGTCATTTAATCTGTATTAATGACCCTTGAGATCTTTTTGGTTCTCACCTCCTCATCCTTCTATAAATACTGCTATAGAAGATGAGAAATTTTTGGTTGAGTTGGTTGCAGAACTTTGAAATACATTTGAGCTCGAGACTTCTATTTGTACATAGTGTTCACTGGCCCTTGAAGCTCTGTTTGTGATAGAGTAGTTAGGCTGAATAGTGAAGATGATTGCTGAACTGAAACATTGGACTTGAAGACTGTAACTGGTTTGACATCAATAACAAGATTTTTCTTGGGATCCTGGTCTATATTACTGGTGAAGTGCTTCTTTCTTTGTTAATCGTTTTTCCTTCTATGTATGCCATATTGTTCATATTCTACTGTAAGGAACAGTTTAAACAGGGTTAGGATCTACTGTATATCAGTAACCTTCTCTGGCTGAGAAATCTTTATCTTAATGTTTTCCTCAAATTTGTTTATTTAAGAATGATTCAATACAGTTTAAAAAGTTAGGAATTTTGGCGTTCCCTCGTCCTTCTGTTTGCTTAAACATTGTTCTTGAATGTGATTTCCATTATTTTCTATTAAAGTTAGACTAGAGAAGATATGGTTTGCCCTGATTCCTAGATTCTTTTCTCCAAAGGCAGATTCTGGAAGTTTCCCTTGGTGTTGACTGAAAGCAGACTAGGTTTAAAAGTACCTTATCTGATCTTAAGGTTACATTGTTTTTCTCTTATGTGTTTTCATACTTTCTGAACGTAATTATGTGGATTACTGGATTTTTTGTCAATTAAGCTACTTTAATACAGACTTGCCCAAGAAGTTTATGGTTAGCCCTGTTCTTGGTTGGTTTTAAACAGTTACTTAAGAGGCTTTTTCTTGTTTGGACTGACTATAAATCCCTTGAGAAATTATTATCAGTTTCCACCCTTCCAACACTTTATTGTTTCCATTCCATCATTTTAATCTCAATAATCTTGTGATATAGATGACTTGCCCCTTGGATCACCCTTGATGTTGCTGCTCAATTAAAGCCCAGATAGGACTCCATAGCCCAATGGACTAAAAACCAGCGTTATATCTATCTATCAGCCAAAGCTGTTCTATTTGCTTACAACTTCTCACTTTTGAAATTTTTGCACTTAGAACTTTCCCCTCAAGTAACATTCATGCTCAACCATCCAAAAAACAAAACAAACCCTTGGCATTCATAACTAGCCTAACATTTTTACCCAAAAATTCAAAGACAAATCCATCTTTACACTTATTGGAGAGATCCCTCTCCGGATTCAGGAGGGCTAGATCCTAGAATCCCAAAGTTGGTTGAAACGATGTTGTTTCTGTAATTGGACTCTGCCAATCTTGCTAATAAATTACAGATCCTAACAATGTGCCTGATCAAAGGACCTAAGGTCTTTCCCCTACCAAAGTATCTTCTTTTAAAACATGTTTTATTGGTGATATGGGTGATTTAGAAATGATTGGGAGAGCGAAATTCCTCATTTAATACACAATATGTTTGGTTCATGCCACTAAGCCAAGAATTTTAAATTCAACTGACTTTTAATATAACCAACTAAATCCTACAAAAAAAGAATAAAACAATTTATGTTAGGGTTGTGGATTTAGGCATTGAAACAACGCTGACACACCATGATATTTCAAATTTAAAAATAATGGCGATAATTGGAATGGGCCAGAATCTATCTGAGGTTTGTTGTTTTAGAAATAAGGATGCATCATTATTTAGTTGCCACCTCCTAGTGCTGCTGCATGCTCTAGGGTTCTTTGGGTGCATTCTTCTATGACGCCCTTGTGTTGTTGGGTTGCATCGCACAGCCTACCTCTCCTTCTGTAAGGTCTAGCGGGGGCCTTGTCCCCCCCCAGTGCTGGAAGATTCGGCATTCATGTCCATGATTGCAGCAAGCTCAAAGAGCCCTCCCTCTGCCAATCAGCAGAAGTTTATCAAGAAAATGGATTCTATTCCTTCGGTTGCCCTTCTTGAAGAAGAAACATGTAAAGCGGCCCTAAATCTGGCTGACAGAGGTCTCATAGGCCAGTTCACAGGCCTCTGGCCTTCTCCCAAGTTGGTGGATGACTAGACTCAAAGGAACTAGACTCCATTGACCAAAGAGGGTGTTAAAAGCTATTTTGTGGGCAAAGGTTTCTTCGTATTCGTATTCGAAAGCCCGAAAGACAGAAGTTTAATCTTCAGGAATGACCCATACTTCATGGGTCCGCAAGGACTTTACCTAAACAAATGGTCTCCTGATTTTGATCCCACCCAGGATGTCCCCTTTGCTGTCCCGATTTGGGTGCGACTTCCCCATTTGCCCCTCCATTGATGGAACCAAAAATCCCTTCAGATCGTCGGTAATGCCCTAGGAAAATACATAGATCAAGCTGCAAGAAAAGACCAGTATTCATGTGCCCGCATCTGCGTAGAAGTGGATCTAGAAGAGGGGTTGTCGGAAGCAATCAAACTCACTGTTGCTGGGTGGACGCATGTCTAGGAATTGGATTATGAACAACTACCTTTTAAATGCAGACATTGTCATGGCCACGGACACTTTGCAAAGCATTGCAAGAAAAAGGCCGAGGAGCATTTAGACAAACAAAACGGGGAACAATGGACTCTAGTCCAGAAAACTGCTCATAAAAAAAAAGGCATTGGAAAAGGCAATATGATCGGAGCCCCAAGCAGCTCCAAGTCCAACCAAGAAAAGGAAGCAACCCCAAATGGTACAGAAAGTGCCCAGATCAATCCTGCAAACCCAGTTCAGGAAAATCTGGAACAGATAGAAATCCCACCTTCCAGCAAAGATGGAGGGGAAGCAATACAGATTGAAGCCTCCCAAGGTAGCCCCTCCAATCCCTCTTACGCAAAAGTCACAAGGAAAAAACACGCGGAAAGCTCAGGCTCTTCGGAGGACAAAACCTACGAGTGCCCTTCAAAAAGAGCAGAAAGGAAATCCTGCAAAGAAGTGAGGGAAGAGGAGGCTGAAAGACTTAAAATACAAGGAAGCCGGTCCACAATAGAAATTTCTATTGGAAGAAATACCAGACCAAGGCCTTCTAAGGGAGGCTCTAACCCCCCCTCAAGTAAATAATGAAACTCGTCTCTTGGAACCGCAGAGGACTGGGGAACCCCTCTAAAGCTGAAGCAGTTAAGGACCTCCTGAAAATAGACCCCTCAGACATTCTCATGCTCCAAGAGACTAAGATAGAAGGGTGAGCCCTTCTAGATATCAGCAAGTCAAAATGGAAGAAAAGTGTAGGCAAAGCAGTAAGCTCAAGGGGCTCTTCTGGAGGGCTAGCAACTCTCTGGACAGAAGATTTATTCCAGCTGAATAAATCCTATGAAACCCAACACTGGATCTTCACGGAGCTGACACACTGCACAAGTAAGTTGACCATCTCTCTCTTCAATCTTTACGTTCCTGTCATTTACTCTGAAAAATGAGAATGCTAGAATTATCTCTCAGCATTTTTAGAGCAGCATTCCCCCAGCAACATTATCATTGTTAGGGATCTTAATATAGTTCTGAAAGCAAAAGAGAAGAGGGGAGGTTCCAGCAGCAGAGATCCTATGCTGGCCACAGTTGATGAGCTCACACAGCTTTGGGATCTCGTAGATTTCAATCCTGTCCGAGGTCTCTTCACTTGGTCCAATAACAGAGTTGGGTTGGACCACATTTCTGCCCGCCTGGATTGATTTCTGGTGCAAAGCTCCCTAATGATGAACAAAAAGATAATCATCACTAAAATCCTTCCCAAACTGACCTCAGATCACAAGCTAGTATAGCTTCTACTGGAAGATGAAGAAGATCTGGGCCCTATTCCATTTCGATTCAGCCCTCTTTGGATCGAGAGAGAAGGCTTCACAGAAACAGTGAAAGCAACTTGGGCCAAATCCTTCTTAGGGTCCTCAAGTTATGTTTGGGAGCAAAAACTTAAGGCCACAAAACAAGCACTGAAGGATTGGATAAGGAAACCAGTCCCTACCCCAACCAACCAAAGAAAAGAAGCAGTGCAGACTCTGCAGTCCCTGCAAGCAGATATGGAAAGCAAAGATATCACAGCAGAGTTGTTGGAAAAAGAAATAAAAGCCCAAAGCTCCACATACCGATCTTTTCGAATGGAAGAAGAATATTGGAGAATCAAATCCAGAAGTTTGTGGTTAAAGGCAGGGGATCGGAACACCTCCTTCTTCCACCGACAATATAGAGCACGTCTAGCCAGGAAACATATATCAGAAATTAAAACAGATGAGGGCCAAGTCTGCAAAGGTTTCAACCAGGTCAAAGCTGCTGCAGAAATTCACTTCAGGAATCTATATAGTGAGGGAACCCAAGGCAATGAGGAGGAAGCTGTTGATCTCCTCTCTAACATCCCTCTTCTCATCAGCCCTGAAGACAACACAACCCTCTCTAGCTCCATATCTGAGGAGGAAATAATCAAAGTTATTTGGTCCATGGAATCAGATAAGGCCTCGGGGCCAGATGGATTCACAATTCATTTCTACAAATCTTGCTGGGATATCATCAAAACTGACCTTCAAAAAATGATAAGAGGGTTTATGAAAAAAGCTAAGATAGGTGGAGGAAACAACTCCACCTACCTAGCCCTAATTCCCAAATATTCCAATCCTGAAACATTTGCAAGATTTAGGCCCATATCGCTTTGTAATGCTTCTTACAAAATCCTGGCCAAACTTTTAGCAAATAGGATCAAGCCTTTGCTCAAAAGACTGATCTCTAGCTCTCAAGGTGGATTCGTGGAAGGCAGGCATATTCTGGACAATGTTATTCAAGTTCAGGAGACAATCCACTCAAGCAAACAGCGGAAAGAGAAAGGTATGTTGATAAAACTAGATATGGCGAATGCATTCGATAGAGTTAACCGCTCTTTCCTCATCAAAGTTCTTCTCTCCTTTGGCTTCTCGCCTCACTTTGTCCACCTTCTAAAAGCCTACATTGATAACCCTTGGATTGCCCCTCTAGTCAACGGTCTTCCTACCAATTTTTTTCAAGCCTGGAGAGGCATCAGGCAGGGATGCCCTCTCTCCCCCTTTTTGTATATTTTAATGGCTGACTCCCTCAGTCGAAAACTCACAGCTGAAAGAATTGCTGGTACCATTCCGAGTCTCAAACCTTCCATTGGCGCCGACCCTCTGAATCATACTCTCTTCGCAGATGATTCCCTCCTCCTTGGAGGTGCCTCCATCAGAATTGCCAAAGCTTTCGACACTATTCTTAGAAGTTATTGCAGAGTTTCGGGAGCATTAGTCAATGATAGCAAAAGTGAAGTCTACAGTTGGAACATAGACCAGCAAGATCTCACAATCATTTCGAATCTCCTTGGGTTCAAAGGTCATGCCCAATGGGAACGGATCAAGTATCTTGGTCTCCCCATCTCAAATGGAGTTAATAAGAGGTCACTTTGGAGCGAAATTATCAGTAAAATCAAATCAAAAATCTTAGCTTGGGGAGGCTTCTGGTTAACAAAAGATGGTAAAGTCATTCTAATCAAGTCTTTGCTATTTGCTCTCCCAATCTATCAAGCAGCATTCCTATTAGCTCCAAGAAATGTGATGGACCAGATCTCTAAACTCCTCCGAGATTTTTTCTGGCAAGGAGGGAAGGGAAATGAGAAAAAAATGCACTTAGTAAATTGGGACTTGGTTAAAAAATCGACTGCAGAGGGCGGACTACAAATTCGAGATCCCTCTCTTGTTAATCTAGCACTGGGAGGTAAGATTCCGTGGAAGATGGTCCACGAGCCCAATCATCCAGTTAGCGCCATTCTATGGACAAAATATGTACACAAAACTTCTCTCAGAAACCTGCAATGTGACAACTCTGTTAACTGCACGCAGGTTTGGAGCCTATGTTGCAAAAGCAATAATTTTTTCAAAAAATATGTATATAGAATACCTGGCAATGGAAAGCGTACAAATCAGTGGCTTGATCGAATCATGGGGCGCGATCCTTTGGCTGAAAATGAGGAAATCGCAGATCTTAGAGACTGGCTAGAACGTGCAAGCATAAATGGTATTTATGACCTCTCTAATTGGGATCATCGTGGAGACTAGGACGGCTGGGACTTCCATGGTGTCCCTGATCGGTTAAATCCCCAAAAAAAATTGCTTGCTGAACTGCTGGAGGAGTCAGTCCCTGAAAATCGATACATGAAAGACAGCTGGGGCTGGGGTCAATCAGGATCATATACTACAGCAGCAGGTGACAGAGTTTTATAGGCCTCAAGGAATAGCAGCCAATCTCCGGCCTTTTGGAAACAAGTCTGGGAACCATTAGCCTTACCAAAAGTGAACTTCTTCTTCTGGACCCTGGTTCATAATAAACTTCTAACGGGAGATAATCTAGTGAAAAGGAACATAGCAGGGCCACATAGATGTGTGCTATGCAGAAGCAACCTCGAAACAGCCCAACATTTATTCATGGAATGCATATTCGCCAAATAAGTGTGGGGACTTATCCTTCAGGATCTTCAGATTTATGTCCATCCATAGAGCTCTGTCTCTAATATGTTTGCCTCTTGGAGTCTTTTCTACCCTCATAGAATCCCCATCAAATCTTTTTGGCGCAAATTTTGGATAGCTATTCCCAAATACATTTGCTGGCAGCTCTGGTTGGCCCGCAACGATCAGATTTTTAATGAATTGCAACATTCCCCTTTGCATGTAGCAGCTAAATCCAAATCCTTCCTCTTGGAAGCTGCCCAGCAGCAGTATTTTAAAGAAGACTCTTTGCTCCTGCCCGAAGAAAAGAGGTGGCTTGGCCCCCTCGAGCCATATCCTCGAAAGTATCTTCTTACCCCTCAAACAGCAAACCCGGAATGGCGTAAAAGAGACTCTGATGATACATTCCAAAATTGGTGGCAGATTCAGAATTTAACCACAATATTCTTCGATGGGGCTTCCAAAGGAAACCCCGGTGTTGCTGGTGCTGGCGGGGTCATTTACTCCTCGGATGGGTCTTCAAGAGACTGCTTCTGTTGGGGTTTAGGCCAGAAAACCAACAACCAAGCAGAGATTCTCGGTCTTCTCAAAGCATGCCTCATAGCAAGAGACAAAGGTGTCAAAGACCTCCAAGTATTCGGAGATTCAGAGATTTTAATAAAAAAATTAAACTCGGAGGAACTATTCAGCAATGCTAGTCTCAACAAAATTTTGGGCAGATTGAAGAGAGTCCTACAAGACTTTGCCTCCTACAAGTTCTATCATATTCTCAGAAATTCGAACAGTGAAGCAGATCAGATGGCGAACAAAGGTTGCTCCCTCATGAAAGGGCAACTAATTCTAAATGATGAAAGTTCCTTTCAAATTCCATGAAAATGTTGTAACCCAAAAGCAGTATATGATGGATAACTGCATTGTATTTGGGGCCGCCTTGGCAAAGACCCACTCTCTCTTCTTCAAATAAATAAAATACATATCTGTTTCAGTTAAAAAAGAAGAAGATATTCCTATCATGATTCTCATGATTAGGTTGTAATCATGAGGCTCTCGCTCAAGAGTGGACCTTCCCAAAATCTTGTGACGTCTTGTCACAAACAAAACCATTAAACTGAAAACACATCATGCAAGAAACATAGCTCGCTGACATATCATTTTTCTCCTTCAAAGAAAAAAAAATTCACATCATGTGAATATCTCCATGTAATCTTACATATTGGTGTACAAAACCATCAACCAAACACAAGTCGACAAAACATGCCTCTTCAAACAATTGACTCTCAAGTCAAATAATAGCTCATGTACAAATTTCCATATTTGTTGCATTTAAGTGTGTCAACATAACTCTACCTTCAACATCTTGCTTCATGCAACATGCACCAGTGAATATCTCCATGTAATCTTACATATTGGTGTACAAAACCATCAACCAAACACAAGTCGACAAAACATGCCTCTTCAAACAACTGACTCAAGTCAAATAATAGCATGTACAAATTTCCATATTTGTTGCATCTAAGTGTGTCAACATAACTCTACTTTCAACATCTTGCTTCATGCAACATGCACCATACTTTGAATTTGCAAAGAAATTCATGAAACATCAAAATACATGCAAGGCTTTAATTGGATAAGAAATCTAACCATCCCTTACCAAACCATTTCAATGGCGCTTCTTTCAGCTGCACTTCATCATCATGTGAATCATCCTGACCCTCATCGATTATGGAATCCTCTTTTCCATTCTTGTCAATATCTCTTTCCACCTTCTTCAAATTTCGTGGATGACTTGTTGGATACAAAGTCCAACACTTGTCTACAAGGTGACCTTTCTTATGGCAATGAGTGCAAAACAATTGCATCTTATTTTCAACATCATTTTCCTTGTCCAATGGGCCTTTGAATTTTTGCCTCATTTATTTAGAAAGTTTCATGTGCATGGATATCTTCTTCCAACATCTATAAAAATTATGATTATTCAATTTACAAAAGGAACATGCAAACTTTTCCAAATCTTATGTGAATATTTACCATGTTTATCATAATCAAAAGCAATTTGATTAAAGGCAGATTTATACCTTGAACATTCACCTTTGTCGCCTTCTTGAGGAGGTGAATTTGATGAGGTAGTGGCTCTCCTCGGAATACTAGCAATGAATTCAATGACTTTAGAGCTTTCAACATCCTTTTCTTTTACATTCTCACTAGCTGCATGATTATTAACATCTTCTTGCAAAGTGAGTGTCAAAATTTTCCATTCATCATAAACACAAACTTCACAAGCTTGAGGTAATTAACACGAAATGAAATTCCTTCTTGGAACAACTTCATGTGCCTCCTTGGCTTTGGAGCATTCTCCATCATGTTTTCCATAACCAAGACCCAAATAATTAGGCCTTTCCTCAACAACATTTGGCTCAACTAGATGCCTTGTACATGTTTTCCTTTAACCCTTTACTTTCATAGCCCATTTTCATCAAAAATTTGGACCTTATTCCTCTAGTGTGTCTCTCAAAAGCACGTACACATTCACTTTGAGAGGAAATTGAAGACAAACTTGAATTTCATACCTCTTTTTCATTCACATACTTGGCTAAGGCTTCCTTTGCATCATAGATTTGAATCTCCATGTCATGCATCCTTGCTTGGTTTTCATTTGCAATATGGAGTTGAGTCTCCATCTCATGCATATTTTCAAGAATTTCTTGCTTCTCCTTATTCTTGGAAATCAACTTCTCTTGAAGGATAATGTTCTCCCTATTATCTTCATACATCTCTTGCACCATATCATTCATGATGTAGAGCTTCTGCAACATCTCTTTATCAAATATTTTTGTTAAGGAAGACTGATTAAAAGAGATACTCGATGAAGCTTCCATCACACTTGTAATGCATAAAAAGATTCTTTGTCATGATTTTAGAACTGAGCTCTCAATATTGACTTTCTCTTCACACACATAAACTTGCACACAACTAAACTCTCCTTGCATAAATACAAAAACCAATAGCTAATTCTTCTAGCTAACCTTGACTAAAATGAGCTAAATTTTACTTTGATACCAACTTGATTTCAACATGGACAAACTAGTTTTGTTGTGCTATCTCCCTCATCAGTTAAATAAAAATGTGTTTAGGATCGTCTAAAGTTAGCCAATTGGGAAGGGGTTTATGTGTCAAGCTTTAAGTGTATTTTGTGAGAAATTTATGAGTTAATTAACTTTTAAAAACTCATGTGTACAACAAATAAAATGCAAAATTTTTATTTTGCAATTTTTTTTCCCTCAATCCAGATTCCGATCATTGGACATGTAAGAGGAAGAAAGAGGGAATTCACTTTTCAAATTCTAGACCTTGTCTAAACCAAAATAAAATAGAGGTTCGGTTTTCAAATACATTCACTTATTTGGAAAATTTCTAGCTACCAAAAGTCCATATGCCAATATACCTCCCAAGAAATCCATTTATTACACCACTGGTTAGTTTTTTGTCTTCCTATATTCTTTATCAACCTCTTCTAGTGATTCTTGAAATGTGGATACTTAAATCCTTCCTAAAAATTTGAGCTCTAAAACGATAAGACATACAAGGTCATTTTAAGTCATTCCTCTATCCAAAATTTTATAAAAACCAAGTGAATATTTCTACATATTGATTTCTGTCCCATAAACTGTACAATATAGGTCAATTTTTTCCTTTAACTTATTTAAATATTTTTAGCGCACAATTGTTCAATGGTCTGATGAAATTTCATTGATAAAGGCATGATTATGCCAATCCATGTTGCATATTTCCATTAACAATGTTTACTTACATGTAAAACAATGTTGTCTTTGCTTTTATGTTATTTTGAGTTTGCTTTTAGTGCTGAAATTGGAATATATGATATTAATTTATGACTTGCAATTATAGCTGCTGAGATACTATTCTTTTTCTCTACTATATTGTTATTTCTAGTCCTCTGGGTGCTTTCTTCATATTTTTTTTTTTACTAATTGAAGGGATTCGTAATTCTATATTTTACCATATTGCATGTTGGTTCCATGTAGATTTAATTGACATATAATAGGTGGTTTCTGTTTTTGGGATGTCTGTAAAGTTTTTGGCACATCATATTGAATTTCTATAATGTGTAGCTCCCTAACATTCAGATAGAACCTTCATTGAAAAATGTGAGGGGGGTTTCATAGATTTCCAAACAATTCACTAACTATCATGATGAAACCTGCAATTAAAGGGGTACCTTATTTTTCATTAGGAATGGACCACAACCATTATTATTTCCCTAAAAAATTGTGATAATGTAAATTCAAACATCATTAACATGATAAAAATATTTGGTTGGCTTCTTATTCTTTGAAATAATGAGGAAAATTGTTAACAACTTATCAATCTGGGGTAGTGGTGGAGGACTACATGGACTAGCTATGGTGATTCTCGCCTTTAGCAATCAAAAAAATTAGATTCATGACTTGGCCTTCTACTAGAATTTTGTGATTCCATAGAGAAAGCAACTCGGGAGTATGAGAACCAATAAATTGTTTCCTGCTCATAGTGCAAAGAGATCCCCTAAATATTCTTGCAAGTGGCATAGATATTGCACATCCTACTAAATTTTGCATTTGAAAAAAAAATTTCATCTAAATATTGAAGTCTTGCATATGTAGTTTATTTGTTTTCCGAAATAAAAATTTGAGCATCTTAGCCATTTTTAAAATCTAAACAAGAATTATTTCTTCTCTTACACACTTGAGAAATAGAATTCCAGCTCTAATAATCTATTGAGGTCTATGGAAGTTAATGGCCTAAGACACTTTGTAACCTAAGAGAGAAACCTGTTAGGAAATGGGTGAAGTTGGTATTACACACCCAATTGGATAACCTCGAGGAGAAAACATTTCTCCCACTTTATTTGTTGGCATAACCTAGTAAGTGTTATTCACTGGCATGTATTTTGTAAAGGCCTTGACCTAGTTCCCATTCAACTCCATCCACCAGGTTGTAGAGGATTCCAAGCCTAATTTCATGAAAAGTAAGTTGGGGATGATCATATTGACCTGCTTGATGACATGTCTATGAAGATTAACTACCTTGAACTATTTTTCTGCGTAGGGAAAGAGACACATTCCCATGTTTGAGCATGAAAATGTTCTTTGATATTGTTAATGCCTCTAGTGTTCACTTCTACAAGTTATATAGGCAGAGTCTGTAAAGGGCCAGGTAGACTCTGGATCTCATCTTTTATGAAAGGTGACATATCTAGTAAATGCCCCTACAGTCAATCTCTAGAATGGATCTAAATAGAAGTTCTTCATTTTAATATCCATAAAACACAACAAATTTAAGGTAAACTATGTACATGTGTCATTTCTCCCACAAACTAAAGGCTTCCTCTAATATCCATAAAACACAACAACTTTAAGGTAAACTATGTACATGTGTCATTTCTCCCACAAACTAAAGGCTTCTTGTAATATCCATAAAACACTTGCCACTTTAAGGTAAACATGTGTGTAATTGAGTTTCACACATCAATTATTTCTTTGAAAGTTGTGTTCTACATAATTTGTGTACACTAAATTACAAATTGATTTTCTGAAATCTATTTTGTGTAAATGTCCACCAATAGATATATATATCATGGAGGATGAACGACGAAGATCAACCGAATCCCATATGGGGGTTCAGGGATCGGGGGATGTTCACGATATTTAAATATAATCTTAAATCTCCATACATGTGTGTACATATGGAATTGATTTTTTATTAACTTTGTGAGTTAAATTAGTTGTTAATAAGTTTCATTTTTTAATTTTTAGGAGGTAAGAGGAGAAGGGTTTCTACTCCATCCATGGAGCGTGCTCATGGTTCAACCAGTCGTGGTATGGTTCACGCAATTTAATCAATGAATATGTATATGTATTTATATGTACACATGAATGTATTTTTCAATTGATTATAAATTCGTATTTGTTTATGAAGCTTCTCTCTTGTCTCGAGAGGTTGGTGGTGGTTCAAATCCACTTAGAGGGCCATCAATGAGTGGTAGTAGGTTGCGTGAAGGGGGTGATATTTATTCCCCCGAAGGCCAATCAACGGCTGCTGGTTCTCAGCAGGGTCATTTTGGGTTTGGTTCTCAGCAGGGTCATGTTGGAGAAGATGCTAACCAACAACGTCAAGGTTGTCATCAATTTCAATATTTTTTTCATTAAATTTGTATAACTTTTTTTACATGTGTTTTTTCTAATATACGAAATTTTATATATATTGATGCAGAGGCTGAAAATATTCAAACTAGTGGTCAAAATAGACGCAGGGAAAACCGCTACATTCAAGAAGAAGGTTGTCTACCCAACACAACTTATCCGGTCGAAATTACTGATATACCATGGGAAACAAACATGGCACAATGCACCTTACAAAGGTGTGACAGACTTCATGCAAATTGCAGAGAGATCTCGTGGTTTTGTCTCTACCTGCTGAGAGTCGACAAAGCCTTGAAATAGTTACACATTCATTGGGCGAAATTGTAAATGTGTACAAAACTCTTGGGCCAACGACTGATACATTTGTAGAAGTGATGAGAAAGAGAAAAGAAACAGTAATGGGTCCAGATAAATGGGAGGATGTAAAACAAAAAGTTACAAAAGATGTGGCCAAGTCAATGTTTAATTTCAAGGAAGGGCCAAAAAGAAAAATGTTGAAGGTGCAATATTTCAAGCACCCAGACATAACTCGCTTTTTGTATGATAGGCACCTTGCGGCCTATGGAAGGCTCCCATGGAACGACGAGGTTCCTGTTTATTTTGCACAAATGTTTTACACATAATTTTTTTTGGGTATGAAACCCAACTACAATGACCTTCCGTCAGAATTTTTTGGCCCGAGGAAAGGTCGATTATATAACCGTAAGGGCGCTAAACGAGATGTGGAGTTGCCTCGCCCTGAACCTCCATTAGTGAGTCGACCTTTTCGAGTCGAAACTCTACGGTCAGAGATGGATGTGACTTCTCAAATAATTCGAGAAGCAAGGGATGTTATGATCGACAATGTTTGCAGTGGATTGGGTGGAGTTGATGTTTGTTTAAATCGACAAAGAGCACGTGAAAATGCATGTGCCAATTTTTTGTATTGTACAGATGAGGAGATTGACAACATGAATGTTGAAGATCTCCGAATATATGCAAAAAATTGTCGCAATGGTTTGCAAGACCTAATTCTTCATGAAGAAGAGGGCACCGGAACGGTATGTGTAACTAATGACCTTAGGGTTTGAAATTATTTTAACATACATATACATGTGTACAATTTGTAATAAATACATGTGTATGTACATGTATACATTTATTTGTATTTACATTAATCTAACAAAAATGTATGATTATATGTTAAAACACCATTTGCAGTTCTCACACATGATGCATGACGAAAATGTTAATATCACGTTCGGGACCTCTGGTTCAAACAATGCAGATGGGTTTGACCATCAAGATATGTTGGCAAATGTTAGTGTTTTTTAAGTGATTTTAAAATAAATAATTGTGCCCACATGTACATGTATGTATATATAATTTGATAAAATGTTTTAACAGATACCGATTCCGTCCGATGTTTTTGGGATGGCGGTACCTTCTTCTTCCTTGGGAGATGTACCTTCTACTTCCTTGGGAGATGAGCCACAAGTATGGACAATTTTTCATAAGTTTAAAATTTATGTTTAAAATATATATCTATATATCTATATATCTATATATATATATATATATATATATATTCCACCTCAAAAAGTTTCATTAAAAATTAAGATATATATATATATATATATATATATATATATATATATATATATATATATATATATATATATATATATATAGAGAGAGAGAGAGAGAGAGAGAGAGAGATCTATATTTTGAGTTATTTAAAATTTTTTGAATTTAGGTTCCTATAGAAGATTTCTTTAATCCGGGGACTCTAGCGACGGAGATAGGAACATCCACAACATTTGAACAAGTTGTCTTTAGTTCCTTTTTTTAATATTATTGAAAATAAGTTTATATATGTACACGTGCATTTTCATTTGAAAGTTTTTAATATATATATATATAACTGTACATGTATATTGTACAGTTTACCGCTGCAGATGTTCCTATGGGGGCAGAACTTGTTCATCAAATGGAGAGGGAACCTCATGAGGTATTGCATGATTTTTTTTTTATATTTTGTTTTTTACATGAAGTTCTAGATATATATATTCTCACTCATTTTTAAAACATCAAATTTTAATGTTCAAGTACATGTGCATTGTATATGTAGGTTTCCCATGATGCTTCGCATGATAGGGCGCAGATTGAGACCCTGATAGGAAAGACGCTAGATCCGTCTCTATTTGATGGACATGATTTGTAGATTTGATTTCAAGATTTAGATGGTCTTAAAATTTGTTATTTACTTGATACAGTTTGATACTTGTGAGATCTACAATTTTTGGACATATTTTATTACATTGTTAATATAATTTGTTTTGTTTCAAAAAGTTAATTTTTGGATGGTTTTAGTACTTTTGGCATGTGAATGTGAGGTAATGTTGTCATATATAAATTAATGTTGTCATCTGAACTACATTTGGCATGTTATGTAATGACATGTGTTATAATTTGTTTTGTTTTTAAAATTTAAGTTTTGGATGCTTGGAGTACATTTGGCATGTGAAGTAATGTTGTGATCTATATTTTTTTGTTAAATTAAAAGTTAAAAGTTTTGGATAGTTTCAATCTACATTTGGCATGTGATATTTAATGTTAAATGTTTTTATTGGATAGTTGAATTATAATTGGCATGGCATGTGAAGTTTTTAAAACTCAAGTTTTGGATGGTTTCAATCTACATTTCGCATGTGATATTTAATGTTTTAATGTTGCATGATATATAATCAAAAGGTTTTTGAAACTTAAGTTTTGGATGGTTTCAATCTACATTTGGCACATGTGGTATATAATGTTAAATGTTTCTATTGGATCTAGTTGAACTATAATTGGCATGGCATGTGAAGTAACGTTGCACGATATATATAATCAAAATGTTTTTAAAAATCAAGTTTTGAATGGTTTCAATCTATATTTCGCA
This sequence comes from Pinus albicaulis, assembly GCA_034641835.2. Classification (NCBI taxonomy): domain Eukaryota; kingdom Viridiplantae; phylum Streptophyta; class Pinopsida; order Pinales; family Pinaceae; genus Pinus; species Pinus albicaulis. The sequence continues at coordinate 468,233,804 of CM076573.1, forward strand.
TGTGATATTTAATGTTTTAAATGTTTAATGTTTTAATGTTGCATGATATATTATCAAAAAGTTTTTAAAATTTTAAAGTTTTGGATGGTTTCAATCTACATTTGGCACATGTGGTATATAATGTTAAATGTTTCTATTGGATAGTTGTTCACTATAATTGGCATGGCATGTCAAGTAATGTTGCGCAAATCCCTTTTGGATGGTTGAAGTACATTTGGAATTTTAAGATTGCTTTTGATCTCTACATGTAGTCTTGTTTGAATGAAAAAATTTCCAATAGGAAGAACATAGCTTTTCAATGCAACTAACCATGTATCAATTGAGCTCTAATTGAAAAAAGAGTTTAAAAAGAAGTAGATATATGTACAAATTATCCCTTTAATTTTGATTGGAAGTATAAGTCTAGTACATATATATATGTTTGTTGAATTTGGGTCAATGTCGTTAATGCACTCAAATAGGTAGCCTTGTTGATTTATTTACATTGTGGAAACTTTTTACCAGAAAATCCAACTAGTTTTTCATCAATGCACATAGAAAAACTACTTGGAACAATTAATTGCATTCTAGAACATATATATCCAATACAAGTAACATTTTTCATCAATGCACATTGAACATATCCGACCATTGGACAAACAAATTTTGTAAGTTAGATTTTCAATCAAAAATAGAGATGTGGGTCAAATCCCACCAAAAGTCGGAGAAGTGCTCCGAGTCTCTTGTCTGAAAGGAATCTTCGTAAAAAACTATACTGTGGATGATTTATTTACGTTGTGGATACTTTTTACCAGAAAATCCAACTAGTTTTTCATCAATGCACATATAAAAACTACTTGGAACAATTAATTGCATTCTAGAACATATCTATCCAATACAAGTAACATTTTTCATCAATGCACATTGAACATATCCGACCATTGGACAAACAAATTTTGTAAGTTATATTTTCAATCAGGAATAGAGATGTGGGTCAAATCCCACCAAAAGTCGGAGAAGTGCTCCGAGTCTCTTGTTTGAAAGGAATCTTCGTACAAAACTATATTGCGGATGATTTATTTACGTTGTGGATACTTTTTACCAGAAAATCCAACTAGTTTTTCATCAATGCACATAGAAAAACTACTTGGAACAATTAATTGCATTCTAGAACATATCTATCCAATACAAGTAACATTTTTCATCAATGCACATTGAACATATCCAACCATTGGACAAACAAATTTTGTACTAGATTTTCAATCAGGATTAGAGATGTGGGTCAAATCCCACCAAAAGTCGGAGAAGTGCTCCGAGTCTCTTGTCTAAAAGGAATTTTCGTACAAAACTATACTGCAGATGATTTATTTACATTGTGTCCATACTTTTTACCAGAAAATCCAACTAGTTTTTCATCAATGCACATAGAAAAACTAGTTCTAGTTAATTGCATTCTAGAACATATAGATTGAGTACGTAAATAATTTTTCATCAATGCACATAGTAAAACTAGAACAATTAATTTCATTCTAGAACATATATATATATATATATCCAAATAAAATTTTTCATCAATGCATATGTATAGAAAAGCTACTTTCAGTTGATACTAGAGCATGTGCTTGTACCAAAACAATTTGTACATGTGCAAAAACTTGCACAAATAACATAAGAAGCTCAATTTTTAGTTGAGCACTGGAAGTTCTAAAACATATTTAATCCAAAGAGAATAAATTGTTGGACAATTCACTCAAAAAAATTCTAATGGAATTCCATCTTCAATAATCCGTTCATGATCGGATTTTGACATTTTCCATCTCTTAATTTTCGATTTTTTCTTTGATTGAACTTCTATCAACTTTATGCATGTTGCACACACCAAGTGACTATATTGAAAACTTATGGAATCAGGTTCATAGTCTTCAAAGTAAACAAAGTCTCCACTTTGATGAGTTTGTCTGAAAAAATAACCTTTCAGTATAATAGACCCTCTGTCATATTGAAATCCGTGATCATTATAGTCTTGTAATAATTTCATTTTTCGTTCAGTGCAACGCATAAAATAATACTTCACATTTTCATCGTTGTCAATAGGTGCAATTACAGCAAAAACATCTCCTGCACAATAAAATAAATTTAACATTTAATTATGCATATTTAAATTTATTTCTAGATCTTTAAATCATTAGAAAGTAATTCAAATGTTACCTTCTCTAACAAGATCAAAAACTCGATCACCATCAGATGATATTGTAGTTTCCTCTGATTTCATTTCTTCAAACATTGCAACAGACATTTTTCCCTTTGTATTTAGCTCTGTATGTTTCCAATCGTTCACATACATTTTGTTTTCACAAACGTAATTGGATTTTGTGTTGTCTATGCAAACATCACAAAAACAAGAATATTTTCTTTTATCCAATGCAAACACATTTCTGGACGACTTTGTTTGAATTGAATGCAATTTTCGAGTCCCTTTTATTGTTTCAACATCACTTCCAATTGATCTATCTACGTCTTCGATCCCAATATGCCAGAAAAACCTTTATATGGAAAATTAGAAGAAGAATTTGTAAATATGATATCAAAATACAATCAAAGATAATCATTGCATGAGAAATGTACAATGTTTAAAATTAGATTTCCAATATAAATTAAATTGAATGTACCTTCGCACTTCCCTTGATGGGTTAGTCTCATGGCTTAGAGCAGCGATGCACCATTGAACAACTTCTTTAGCATTCACAAGTCGACTTGCAGAGTGGTTCATTTGATATCTTCGAAGTGCTCGTTTTATGCATGCTCCTGCACCGTCATGTTCTCCTTTTCCATGGCCAGTCTCAAAAAAATTCCAACAATGTTTAATGCGGGTTTTCTTATGAAGAAAACACAACCAAAAGAATGATCATGCAGATTTGAATTGACCTGCGCATCCATCTAACCATATCGAATGTTCATTGAATGTTATTCCACGATTTTTCAAGGAATCATAAATTTTTCCAAAACAATGTTGTACAAAACATGTATCATGTGTACGATCGTCACTGATATAAAAGTGATATTCTTTAATGATATGTCGATTTTCACTTGTGCTTTCTATATGATCGACATTTTTTTTCAGCATGTCTATATAGAATATGGACGAGCATGGAGACTTGGTCAGAGTGATAGTATTCACTCTGAATTTCTTTTTGTGGAACAAATGTGTAGTTTTCTGCAAAATCAATCACTGACAAAATGGTCCCTGGTGGAAAAAATTCACGAGATTTTTTGAATTGCAAGTCTTTCCATTGAGCTCTATGGGAATGCTTGGTGTATTTGTAAATTTCTACCTCAAACTTTCTCAAAAAGTCTATCAGAAAAATTTCATCTTCTAGTAATTCAATTCTTTTAACACTATTTGCACCTTGAATCGATGTATCGATATATTCATATCTCTTCCATTTCACTTTCATGTTGGACAATGATTGATCATTTATATCAATACAATATTTGTTTTGAAATTTAGTCAAATTTCCACAATCATCGCATTTTTTACCACCAACACATTTCTTTTTGTAAAATAGTTCATCGCTTTCTCTTTCACATAGAATTTAAGATATGAATTCACGGATAGTGGAAGGAGGAGGTGAATCCTTCCATAATGTTCTACCGAAATCAAGGAATGTGTCATAATATAACTCAAATTCCACATGATAACGGCAACAACAAGTGTCGCGTACGGTGATAGGTTTTACATACCATGGTTTTTGTTGAACAAAAGCACTGAGTGAAACATGAATTTGACGATTCTCTTCTTTGAACTTGTTGAATAACTCTATCTGAGTGGTTTCCAATAGATTTTTTTTCATGTTCTTCGTACTGATTTCTTGCTATTCTTCTTCACATCACATGCCTTGTAGTTGGTGAAACACGCGAATTGTTCTTCCAATATTCATATATTATTTTTTTAACATTTTCTCCAAGTCTATCTTTGTATGGTTGCCTACAAATAGCTCTCCAACAAGTGAGTTCATCATTTACATCTATTTGCAACCGAAATTTCTGATGTTTGTGTAAAGTTTTTCGCGAGGTTCCCAGTGCTCGTGCCATAGATGTTACCAAACAATTCTCTTGAGTACTTGAGGAAACCATTGCCATCTGTATTCCTCTACGTACAATTGAAACATCTTTCTCTCTAGATCTCTTAATTGACTTTATAGCACTACTCATATTTTTTATCACATCTTCCTTCATTTTTTTATCTTTGGTTGATTTTTGAATACCCAATAGTGTCGTAGCTTCTTTTAATTTCCTTAATGATAGGAGACCTTTCAACATTTGAGCCTGAACTATCACCCGCTCATTTAAGAAATACTTTTCAAAAATGCAGTTAACACGATATCGTATAACATGGTTAGGTTTTTATCTCCATATGTGTGAGTGTCAACATTTTCTAACATCTCATTATCAATAGTGATTTCATCTGTACATATTCGAAAAAATAGTACATATTCAATAAATAACTAAATTAATAAATATATCTATAATTTCAATAATACGTGCATGTGTTTAATATATATTATATATATGTACATACCTTGTGATTCAATTTCTTTATTTGGATTTATTTCAATATTTTCACCATCTTCAATCATTGGTTCAATATCTCTTTCACTTTCTCTTTCAAAATTTTGTATCTCATCATCAATGTTTTGAGGAATATCTCTGTCTATTTACATTAAACAAAATATTTTTCAAATTAGTTCATCAAATAAAAATTAAGCTTCACATTTTACATTAGGAAAATTTTAAATATATCAATAGATCATAATATTTACATTTACATACCTGCTTCAATTTCTTCTTGAGGTTGATTTTCCTCTTCAATATTTGAGAGGGCTTCTAACTTTCTTTTGCGAGATTGTCTCGTCTCTTCTCTACGTTCCTCGGGGTCTCTTTTTCGATCATATTTTCTCGCACAAGTCCTTCGATTTCCCATGATAATAGGGTATGAAGTTCAAAAAATTTCCTTCAAAAAATTAGACAATAACTCAATTAGAAAAAACATCACAAAAGATTTAATTTTAAAAAAAAATCATTTTAATTTTTTTGCAAAAAATACATACTCCAATCCAAAACACTTACTTTAAAAAATTCGAGAAAAAAATGTCTTATAAAAATGAAACGAAGCTCAAAATATTTACTTCAACTCAAAACACGTACTCTAAAAAAATGTCACCTCAAAAAATGCCTTCAACTTTAAAAAAAAAAAACGTCACTTTAAAAAATACTTCCAGAAAATGTCTTTTCGAAATTAAGCCCAACTCCATACTTTAAAAAAAAATGAAGCACAAAAAACATCCAAAAAAATGTATCACATACCTCCAAGAAATGTCCTTTGAATGTACGTCCAAGAAAATTCCTTAAGTCCAAAACAATTTTTTGCAAAATCAGGCCGCCTCCAAGAAATGTCCTCCAAGAAAATTCTTTAAACCCAAAACAATTCTTTGCAAAATCAATCTGCTTCCAAGAAATGCTCTTAAATCCAAACTTTGAAGAAAATTTTTTAAACCCAAACCAAGACCTTTGTAAAATCAGATGAAATGTGCGAAATGTGCGAAAAATAATAAAACCAAGACCTTGGGAAATTTGGGTTTTACAAAGGGTTAATAATTAAACCCTCTTATTTAAATAACAATTAAACCAAGACCCTCTTGACTAAATAACTTTTTCCTCCAACAAAATATAATAAAATATTCCAAGAGATTAGATCTAGATTACGGTTAATAATATTTTATTATTCTCCATTTTTTAGGATAACTTAGTATTTTGTTATAAATAAGAGGGTTTCTCCATTCATTATTCACTTTGATCATTCTCATTGTTGCTACAATTTTTATTTTGTCATCTGAGCTCCCACATGATTTCATCACATATTTCAGGTTTCCATATCATTGAGAGAGAAAGAATATGAAGTTGAAGCATTGAGGACAACCAAGAACCCATCCCATTTTAGGGGGACTCGTAACACTTTACTAATTTCCTTCACCAAGTGTTATATAATATTGAAATTATTCTTTAAACTTGCCTTGTCTATTGGTCATTTGGAGTTACTTTTTCATCAATTATTATTTCCTTTTGTTGTTTAACTGCTTTTGTTGCATAGATTTGGGGTTTTACAAGATTTGTTTTAACTTTCTATTGCAGATCTAAAGGGTTAAGCAGTCATTTATGTTGTTAGGGATATAATTCATCTGTAGCTTAAGTAAGGTCTTTTTGGTACACTTGTCGAAATATTTTACACTAACAAATGGTGACTCCACTGATGTAATTTAGATTCTTGGGTGAGAATTAGCTTCAGTGATCATGGTTTTTATCTAGCTCTTTTCAGTCTCTTGATATTGTTTTCTAGATCTTTTTCTCTAATTCAATTAAAATTATAAATTTCGAAGGATTTTTGGTGTTTTCTGCAAGTAATAGGTACCAACTGCACTGGAGACAACAATTTTTCTACAACCTACTGCCTGAGAACTCAGGAGTAGAAATCAAAATTTTCAGCCCAAAAAGTGTGATTTCTCCTAGAAATTGCATTTATCTTCCCAAAAAGTGCGATATCACCTCTTTCAAGGTCAGAATCTGCATTCTGGAATCTTTTTCTGAAACTATCAAGGTTTGCCAAGAGCATTGTTTTGGGTTGTCTAACCTCTATTTTAGCCTATCTTAGGCTTGGATATGCTCAGTTTTTCTCCTTGAGGTAGAAAAAAGCCCCATAGTGTTTTGATACACTTCCAACATTTTAGAGTAGTTGGTTTGAGTAGGTAGTCTAGGATGAGCCATTGTTTTATGGTTTCATCCATCATTTTTTTCAAATCTTTAAGATAGGTTATTGCTTCATCCAAAACTTCCTCTTGATTTTTGTTTGGTCTTTTCCCTTAGGGCCCCCTTGTTTTCCCTAGGATTTTTACCTTTTAGCCCTATCTTTGGCTGTGTCCTACGGTCTTGTTTTTTTTTTGCATCATTCGAGTAGCATAGAGTCATTTAGATCACAGTCCATAGACATTAGATATTGTGACCATTTAAGTTTTTCGTCAATTTTGCCCCCATTTAGTCTAATTGCCTGAGAGCCTTGTGTTTGGGTTGGATTTATGCATGCATGGTTGTTTATTTTAGCATTATTTAAGTTTTGTTGTAGTTTTTCAAATTTTTTTCTTTTTTAAACAACCATTTGGGCTTAACTAAAATATACACACTTATTTACACACTCACACCTAAAGTGAAGAGTGCTTCGTTTACACTACCAAGACAAGACATAAATATCATAATTTAATTAATCTTCCTCGCAGATCCTTATTTATCACTCTTTAATATTTATGTGTTCCTTATGTACTTTGATTATTGAGCCCCCAAGGAATTTTTTGTGGAGACTCCAAGGTATTCACCCCCAGTTTCTATTAGTAAATCTCACTTCCCCCCTAGGGGCCAAGTTGGTACTCCCCCAAGTCCCTATTCCAACTTTGGTTCTTCTGGTTCATTGGGTTCCTCCTCTGATTCCGCTTCTTCTCACCTTCATATAGTCACCATGTTAGGAGCTAATGTAGGTGTGGGAAGAAAACCCAGTGGTGACTCTGGCCCTAATCCTAGAGTCACTTTTAGTGGAACCGCTACAGGATTAGTCTTAGTTACTACTTTGCTAGCTTTCATGGCGGGTTTAATCCTTCCCGAGTTTAGCCAGTTAATCAACGATCCCATTTCTCATGATGCTCCTTGGCAAGCTATGCTAGCTAAGATTCCTTATAACATCCCTAAGTTTGAACGAAACAATGGAGAGAACACACCAATCATGTTTGCTTCTTCCACATTTGGTGTTCATCAGATTTCATAATCGAGGACTCCATTCGTCTTCAGTTGTTCTAATGCACCCTTATTTGAGAAGTTACAAAGTAGTTCATTGACCAACCCGTCGCATCTCATTCCACTTTTGCGACTCTTGCTAAATATTGTATGTCATATTTCTAGTTACCCCTCCGTTATGATACTGACATCGATTTGTTGACCATATTACGCCAGACTTCTACTACCCACCTTTTTTACCATATCCAAGAATGGTGTAGAAGAAGGAGCACGTGTAGAGCTCCTAAATTCGATGACCGTGTCTATATTGATTGGTTTCTTAGAATGCTCTTAGCCCCCATAGGAAAATATGTCACATTTTCCTTAGACTGAGGAAGAAGTTGTCCATATTTCTATAAAATATGACTTGCTCTATGCCCATTCAGGTTATGTTGATACCATTTTACTAAACCTTCCTATACCTAGTGGTGCCACTATACCGAGGCCATATCATGGCGTCGACGATATCGTTAGATCCATTTCACACCCATCACCATATGATCATTTTTAGATGAGTTATGGTCACCCGCATACGGGAACCAGTTTCTCCGACACTTATCCCCCTCCAGGTAACTTATATCCTGGTCAAAGCACATCTTATGAATTTTCACAACCACATCAACCAATGCCAAGGCTAGTTGTTGTTGAACCTATTTACTAGAATGATGACCCAACTCCTTTTTATCCTTATGCACAATCCAATGCTCCAACCCCTTGGGCATCAGTGCCCGTACCTCCCACGCCTTCTCAACCTCCGACACAACAACCACCTCCTCCTCAGGGTCAAGTGTATTATCAATAGAGTGCAACTAATCCCCCAAATCCCAAGGAAAGGAATAATAGGAAAGGCAACCAAAACGAAAAACTGCAGGGTAACAATGGTCACCAAGGTACTCATCTAAGTGCAACCCAGGGGAGCCAGCTTAATACTTCAACCCAGCAACAGCGAAATTAGCCCAAGAAGAATAAGGTTAAATGCCCGAATAAGCCTTGTGCATGTTATCATCTATATGGCCATTACACACATGATTGTTCCCTTTTACCCGAGATGCATCAAATGTGGGATGCGCATGAAAATTCTCGAGGACATCATCCCACAGGGTTGCTTCTTTTGAACACTACTCTAGCTCAACCGACTGTGCTCACTAATCCTTTCCCTCAGCAAGGATATCTCATTCCCCAACCTCCATAAAGTTATGTTTCTCCCCCGCCTCAGCAGTCTAGTCACACTAATCACTAGATTATCATGATGAACTCTGACAAGGCCAATACTACTAATGCCAACCTTCAGACCCGATCACGCCAATATGACAATGAGTTCGCTATGTCTGCAACTAAGTCCCAAACCAATGTAACCACAGAGTCTATTATGACACCAAATGGTCCCTTATAGATCCATCGTCATAAGGCAGAGGTCATTCCCAAGATCCCCAAAGGACCATTACACCATAATTTTTCTTCTGCCAAAGCCGACAATACATAAAACATAATAGATGACATGGCGCATTCTCCTGCCCCATGTCAATGTTGGAAGTTATCTAGATGTTCCCATCCCAAAGAAAAGCTCTACTATCTTCTCTAGGTGTTTTGGATCCTTCAGATGAATGCTTTATCACCTTTGATGTTGATAAGTCAGAACATCCTCCTTTACCCTCATCCATTGCTTTCTAAATACCAGTTGCCATTTGAAACACCACTTTCCATCAGTGTATCATAGATGAAGGCGCATCCACATGTGTGATGTTTGCAAATATTTGGAAAAAATTCGGGTCACCTGATCTTTCCCCATCCACCATCACTTTATGTGCTTGGGAAGGTCATCCTTCATAGCACCTTGACATGTATCACAATTGTCCTGTCACAATTGCAGGCAACATTATTTGTCTTGAGAGAGAATTCATCGATGCCCCCTTAGATTACAATATTATTTTGGGTTGTACCTATACATATGCGATGTTAGTTGTCGCATATTTGGTTCACCATAAGATTTTATTTCCCCATAATGGAAATATCATTACCGTCGATCATTTGACATATTCCCATCTGAAGTCTCAGACATCACCCTAGTAACCATCTCGTCGATGATCGAAATTCAACATGTCTCGCCTCTCACTAATGTCTCTCCACAAGTCTATAAATATTATAGATTAACACCTACCTTGTTTTGACATGCATGGTATGTGAATCTTGGTATTTGGTAATTTTTTTTTCATTGGCATGGATTTTTCCAGGTTCTGATAGTGGATTTTAGCATAGCCTTTCCATTTCCAAATAGTCATAGTGTGATGGGGTTGTTCTCGGTTTGATCTTTGGAATTCTAGAAGATTTTTCATTTGGGTGAGGGGGTCTTGGGAAAATTCCCAAAGGCATAGGAATCCCTTTGTCGATAATGGCACAAGATACATGTTAAAGCTTGAGGGTAGAGACAAAAAATTCCTCAAGGTATTGGTGAATAAATTCTGAGGCATCCAAACTTGGTTTGGTTTTGTGATCTCAGCACTGATTTGGGTCAGTTCACGGTATGGAGAAGGTGTGGGTGGTTTAAACTCTGGATTCCCTTGGTTTTTTTTGGATTGGCTTTTCCCATGACGTCCCACATTCATTCTTGGAATATGGAATAGGGGTGATTGGATGAAAGAAAGAATTGGTTTATCCAATCTATGGTTGGGTGGAACGTGGATGTCCTGAACCCTTTCGAAATTTTCCTATGTTTAAAAACATCTAATTTTCTCTTTCTTTTGAGGAGGAGTTATATTGGTTATTATGTGTCTTTAATGTTTGTTCTCTTATTGTTATTTATTGGTTATATGATGGCTATAACCATGGTTATATAACAATTCCTATTCATGGCTCATTTCATGTTTTCACTTGTAATTGAATGAATAATGAATGCAAGAACTAATTGGTGTTATGAAAGCTAATGTGAGAAGGCAGTTACCCTTCTTGTTAAGACTTAGATAATTTTTTAGTCCGTTACGTTCAGACTTTTATTCATCACCTATAGGTTGCATATTCACCAAGTGTTTAACGGAATGTCACTCCCACTTGGGGATGGCCAGGTCAATTACTAGTTTCATATTTTGGTTTACAAACATTACTTCTATGTTATTTATCCTGTCTGGAATTTTCACCGATTTTTGGTAAGAGACTTGAGTCCTGGCCCTAAAATCTTGGCACAAAATTTAGAGTTGTAAGCATAGAACTGAGCAAAAAGGTCCATATTGGTGTGGAGGTAGCCTTATGAGTGCTACTGACAACCCATAGTTGCATGGAGACCTTCGAAAGGGGGCGACTAGGGCTCTAGGTCAGGGAAAAGTGAATTATCTTAAGGTTTGGACACCTAGAGGGGTTGGGTCACTCCTGGAGGTCTTATGGCACCTGAGGTGAGTGAGTAAGGTCTTCAGTTGTCCACTTCATTTCCTTAAGATCACCTAGGAGGCTGAGTCTTATCATAGTGAACCTCAGCACATGTTTACCCCTAGAAAGTCGATGAAAGTGGGTAAATGTGGGATTATGCGGTTACATACTCTAAGTGTGTGAGAGTGTGAGAGAACAGAGAGTGAGCTCCAAAATTGAACTAAAAAAAATCGTGAACTGATGCTTAGAAGCCTTTTCATCAATGAGGCGTCTAGTTTCTTCAATTTTCCATTACATTCCTTCATTTTCCTCCTCACGTGCAACCCGTGACCTTTTGCATTCCTCTTCTCATATTTTCCATTATTTTCTTAAATAAAATGCCAATTAATTCCTCTTGCCGATTTCCCTTAGCCAAAATAAACGAAATAAACACCCACACTAGGATGTTTTTCCCAACATTAATCTTAGAATACATTTCCCATGACCTTGGTCTTATTTTTCCTTTATTAAATTTATTACATGGAATTTTAACTCAAGGTTGTTACAGTCATCAACAAGCTCTGTTGCTGGATTAACCAAATCTTCATCCACTTGCAGTTGTGCATAGTGGGATTCACGATCATCTATGTGATCCTTCTCCTCTTACTCTGCAGTGGTTCAGCACAATAGGATTCACCAAAATCTTCATTTTCAACCTAATTACTCCCCCTTTCACCAAAATTCTTCTCAAGGGTGTCCCAGACCTCCTTTGCTAACTTGACATCTGCTATGAGGGTATAATGTTACCATCTAAAGATTATTTTATGCATTTCTGTGCAAAGGACATATTTTTATTTTTCACTTCCAAATATTTCATAAATTCTTCATATTTTTTGAGGGACAACTGACTGTGGCTCAATAAGAAAATAGAACTTCAAACATAGTGACCTCCTACTCTAAAAATATCTTTGTAGTGGCTTCTCTGTTACTCAACTTTTGGCTTTAACAAGAATGGTTGTGGTCATGGTTCATGGTGGCACCATATAGAAATGATGGCACAATAATTATAAATGGATTATCCTTAACTTGATTTAAAAAAAAAAACAAATTCACAAATCCCAAAGGGATTCACTTTTATCACTAAAATACACCCCTCAAATTAATTAAAAATAATAATAATTATTCTAAATTACTTCTCCTCTTAAAAAAAATGAGCCAAAACAAAATCCTCATATAATTTCAAGAACACCTGAACTAGTATTATAAAGCACCCCACTCCTTTTAATATAACCATTTTTAAAATACATTGAACGAATTATCTTATGAAAAACATTGAGCTGAGTTTCTCTTCTCAATATTCCGAAAGAATTAAATAAGGTTACATTGGAGACATCAATAATAAATGACTGCACTGAGACTGAACCACAACTCAATCAAACTAAACTAAATTCAACTAATTATGACACTTGGATGGAAGGCTATGCCACCTAGCAGGTTGGTGGAATTAGATTCTCTAACACTCTTGTCTCTTGGGACATTTTGACTACCATGTATACACAAATATAAAATGATATGACATGCCACCCTTAAATAATCATATATAATAGAGAGAATATATATATTCTTTATATGCAACTTTGAAATTGTAAACATTGAACTGCTCTATACTTTCACTCGAGGATGAGGGGACTGAACCATTCCTCCAATACCATCAAATATGATATATATTTCCTTGATGTCATTATAATAGGTTCTAAAACTGCAGAAGAACTTTAATGTAGCTTCAGTCCTATCTTTCTGAAGTTAGGATCTTTCACTTTGAATTTCCTATAAATCCATTATTATACTGATGATTTGGTGCTTGGTGTTATTATTTTTTGAATGTGTATATAAGGTCACAAGAACTCCCATGCTGAAATTTTTTGAGAAATCCTTCGCACTTTAATTTTGAAAAACTATGTTACAACATTAACTCTATCCGGGGATAGTGTCTCAGCTATGGGACACTAAGAACAATGGATCTGGTTCCAAGTTGGGCCATCGAGTCTAATTGCAAAACCATTTTCAATCATTTCTTAAAAAAAAAAAAAAAAAATCGAAAGTCCCCTTGAAAGCTTTATTTTCTGGAAATGTGTTTTCTATTCATTCATTAAAAGACATAAATGAAAATTTTTCAACTTCTAAATTAAATGATCACGCATCGAGCTTATTAATGCTCAACATATCCTACTATTTACAACTCAACTGATTTCTATTAGGTGAAATTAATCTTCTAGTAGTACCATGATAACATGTGTGTGCTTGATCTTAGCGGCTAGATCGCTTTTGAATTTTTAAAGAGGAAAAGAACATAAATGTAAAACACTCACTAATAGGAACTGGTGCATATCGAAAAATATATATCAGTTGCAAAAAACATTTTTCCCTTTGGGATGCTCAAGGACTCCATATAATTTGCTACAGAGTCCTGAAATACATGAGGGAAAAAATAATATTGATCAACAACTTCAAAATTTTATTGGAATTTTGTAACAACTTGTTGATATAAATTAATAAAAACTTTAATTCAGAGTTCTTTGGGACAATGAAGGATGTAGTCTTCAAGTAGGAATCAATTATCATCTCTTTATTCTTCAATTTTGGGTTTGTTGTGTAAACATTGTTTGTTGGTTGAAACAATATATGGTCTAATTTTTTAAATTTGTTAACTTTTATTTCAAGAGTGCAATTTTCTTCCTGTAGTTATCTTTAAATGCTTAGTTGTTTATTTTCTCCCTGACATATGTCTTTAAACAAGTTTTCTTGAGGATATATACCAACCTCCTCCTTTGAATCATATGAGTCATAAACAACAACATCTTCAAAATGCACAAAATAAGTTCTCTAAGGATTAGTATGCACCTTGATAAGTTCATCATTCTTTAGAGCAAACTTGTTAGGGGAAAATGTAGGACTTCCATTTAAAAGAGAGGAAAAATTAAATTCCCAAAGTGAAGTCATTTAGTGAAGATATGCAGCCAAATACTAATTTTATTAGCCTAAAAAATCAACTTTAAAGTTTTTGGAAAATATTTTCAACTTTGATCCTTAGCAAAGATGCAAATTGATGTTGTTCCCTACCGAAAACCCCTAGCTATAGGGATTTAGTTCATAGGACATCCATAAAACTCCATGATTTGTGTCTTTTTCTAAAAGAAACCTTATTGTAGATAGGTTACTTTTCAGTGCAATGTAGGCTTATTCACAAAGAGATAAACTTAAAATAAGTTGGCCAGTTTCATGATGGTATAGATCCTTGGATTATTTATGATGAGAGGAAGAAATGCAAAGAAGCAAGATTTTAGTCACTTGAGTAGCATTGAATTCAAGCTTTAAACCTTGAGCAGAGAAAACTAGACAAAACTAAGAACAAAGAATTTATGATGTAAATCCTATAAATAACAAAGTGCAGTATTAAGTTACAATTATAGATAATTTTGAAGTAAATATATAATTGAATATAAATAAACTTGCTACTTCAATGTTATTCCAATGAAAGAAAGCAAATTTTGAAAGAAAACACACCAACAAAAACAAAACAAACTGCAACTTTTCTTAAAATAAAATCAAGTTACTTCTCATTCATTAATCTCTATAAAAGAAAAAATGCATTACAACATAATATTTCCCTAAAAAACTCCCAATCGAACCCCTTCTCAGTCTTTCCTTTGCCTTTTATTTTCCCTTCAAAATTTAACTACTTAAATTAGTTTTAAAATTGATTTCGCTACAATTATGAAACCTTTCCTTTGCCTTTTATTTTCCCTTCAACGTTTAACTACATAAATCAGTTTTAAAATTGATTTAGCTACAATTATGAAACCACTCCTTTAATAACTACAAAATTGTTTCACTCTTTCTTTATTTCTTAAAGTTCATAACAAAAATCGACTCATTATTAGTACAATATTTTAATTATATATATATATATATATATAACCCCTTTTTTATAAATAAAGTCATGCCTTTTTAAAAAGGTGATTGGAATATATGCTTTAGGTTATTATTTAAACCATTGAATATTCATATATTTAAATTAATTTGGGCGAGTGACGTGGGCCTTGGTGGTGAAAAAACCATTATTGGTTTTATGGAGGTCCCACTTTTAATTTGGGCCATCAATTTCGTGTATTGGTAGTTTGATCATAGCCACTTCAATGTGGTAAAGCCCCATTAAACTCCAATAGGGTTGGTGTTGAAAGTATTAAAGTCACTTGCTTGCCCTGAGCAGGTAGAAACAGAGTACAAAGGGGCAACAGAGGTTGCATGCACAGCACTGCGCATTCAAGTTGAATGGAGAAAATCATAAGGAGAAATTAATGTTTGATGGGTAGCAACCACCATTGCAGAATTGAATTAATGTTTGATGGCCATAGCCGTTTTTGCAGAGAATGAAGACTTTCGTGGTTAAAAGCACAGAGGAACAAAGTTTTATTTAAAGACAGTCTTTTCGGGCTTTTAAGCCCTCAACAACCAAAATTGATGAAAATGTGTTTAAGCGGTGAAAGAATTTAAATTTTTGAAAAGGCACAACAAAGTGGTCCCCACCACTTAAGCTCTAATCGCAATCGCAAGTTTTACTTGCAGTGTCTTGTTGACGTGAAGAATCGCGATACGATGCGATCACAATCACAATCACAAATCGCAATAGATATGTTTTAAAATTCATGTGTCTTGTTGATGAAGGAGGTCCGATGTGATCATCGCAATCGATAGTTTCATATTATACAACCGCAATGTGTGTTTAAACATTGCGGTGCGATGGGTTAAAATCGCAATCACAAATCGCCCTCCACCGAAGACAAGGTACGTGGGTGGTCCCACAGACCACGCGGCATGTTTTGTTACAATCGCAAGTTCACAATCGGGAGCGTGTTTTTGTTTGGCCCGATTGACATATAAAAATTGGCGGACCCGACCATGTTATATGGCGGAGTTTATTGTAAGCCATCGCGTCCAATGTATGATCGACGATCAGAAATTTTTAATTGATCGCTTTGTTTTGTTTTGTTTTAAAGCCACAGACCTGATGAGAATTATGTAATGGAGTTTATAACTCGTCGCGGGTCCGTTCCCAATCGGAAATCGCAGTTTAAGTTTTGGTCCGTTTGTTTAAGTTTTATTCGGACCCGATGGGTGTCATAAAGTTTTGTTTCATCTTATATGCACAGCATATATATATTGTAAGAGCCCGTGAGGTAGTTGTAATTTTTTTTGTTTTAAAACACACAGTGAATGTAATTGTTCTTGTTTTTACACAGAACAGAATCGAGAAGCACAACAGTGCGTTGTTTGAGACAGAGAGTGTATTTTGTGTGAGACAGTGAAGTCTTGAGTGTGCACTGTGTCAACAACAATCATTATTTTGAATCCCTCTGTTAGAGGAAGACTTTGTAATAGTTTTTTTTAAATTAATGAATGGAATAGAAATTTTTCAAAGTGTTGAACTCTGTCTCCAGTGAAGAAATTTTTAACTTATCTGTGTTAGTAGAGGAGAGTATTACTCTCTCCATTGTTGTTCTAGAATTTTCAGAAATTCCAACAGTTGGGGCCTCTGCATCCAGTGAATCTCATCGCATCTTCCATATGATCCATTAATTGGTTGACCATACAGAAATGAGTTATCCAACTTTTGTTAGTTATTGCAAGCAGTGACTATAGATTGTTAAAAACAATTACAATGTGTAAAGGCTTATTCGATCATAGACTTTTGGATGTTCAGTATTATTTCCAAGAATGAAATTATCCTAATTAGATGAAGATGAAACAGAAAGTGTAAAGCAAACCAATCTAGCCAGAACTTATTTCCTCCAATGACTAATACATCATCATGCCCCTGGTTCTCTTTTGTATGCAAGAGCCAGAGCTTGTCTCATGCTTGAATTATCTTCTGGAATTGGTTTTGTACACAACAAAGACATCTTCAATTGATCTCTCTACCATATTTTCTTATTCTTCTATTTGCAATAGAGCGGGATCAACCATGGAAACTAGGCTTCCATCACCATGAATTTCAAATTGTCCCTTTGGTTAAAGGAGGTTGATTTTTATGTGTGTGAGAATAAAATGATTAGTTGGTTATTGAGTTACAAAAGATGTATTTCTAAGCAAAATTTTCGTTCTCCATTACATGTCGAACTTTCTTCTTGTCTATGTAAAATTTGAGAGAATGATTTATGGGATCCACTTGGTCTACATCATGTCCCAATTCTAAAGGGAGAAATATCTGAACAGTGCCAACTTCCCTGCTAGCAACTTCCATCTTAATTTGAACAAAATTCGGTCCCCACCAATAGTACAAATAACAACGTTGACATAGTTGATTTTTTACACCAGAGAATTGTGACCATGGTGTTTGACATCTAATCCTTGGTAATTTGGAGGATATATTGTAAATATGTAAATATTAAATAAGAAGAAAATACATTGGAATGTGAATCCCAAGGCTTCTCTCCTACATGTATATATTAATGTTCCTCTTATATAGATGTTTTTCTTAGTAGATAATACAATTTGTAGAGTTACCAAAATACCTGATCTAACATGGTATTAGAGCCAAGTTCTAAATTTGGCATTCTTCTTCCCTGGTAACTTCTTCATTGCAGATTCCTTATCTTTTAGGTGTACAAACCTACAACAAAATTCTTCTTCCCCATCTTTTTGACTGGTATGTTAGAGCCAAGTTCCAAATTTGGCATTCTTCTTCCTTTGTAACTTCTTCGTTGCAGATTTCTTCATCTGTTAGCTGTGCAAACCTACAACAAAATTCTTCTCTCCCCATCTTTGACTTGTCACATACCAGTGAATGAAAAGGCTATATGTTATGTTGTGTGTGAGGTCTACTTGACATCATTGTATATTCTGGTATATAAATTAACTTTTTATGCAAACTCTATCTTTGGTTGTGTCCACTAAATAAAAATATTCGTATAATTATTTTTTCCTATTACCTATCTGCTGCATCTCAAAGCTGTGTGTGATCATTCTTTCCTTGAACATGAGCCAAAACTTTCAGCCAACAAACATTCGTACCTGATTTCTCAACATCCACCAATGTTCTGCTTCGACAATAATGCTTAATGATAGGTCATTCTGTGGTTTTTCACTCAAGTCCTTTGTTAAAATGGTTCAAAATTTTGTAGCAGTAGGGTTACAGTCAGGCTGAGAGGGTTCAAATATTTTAGTGGCTTGGTAGAGTGTTGACGGAGATATGCAAGCTCTACAGAGCCCGAGACATTTCCTTCTATCTCAAAAAAATAACTAATAACCCCAATGTTATTGCCCTCTTCCAGCAGGATTTCCAAGCTTTGAGCCAACACACGTAGAAATCCTTCATTTTTTCTATTGATTATAACGTCATTCACATCACAGTTTCGGGAGAAACTAAGCATCGGTTTCCAATGAATTAGTTAGTGGTTTATTTACTATTGCTGGGTTTGAATTATAATTAAGAAGGTAATCCATTTATATATCAAGTTGAAGGTAATCCCATTCATATATACGGGCCTATAGTTGAGAGTCAGTTTATTCATACATGAAGTTGAGAGACGGTGCATTTATATATACAATTAGTTTATATGATAGTCAGTCCAAATGTATATGCGAGTTGGTTTATATCAATGTGGTTATCTGAGATCAAGAGCTTGCATCATTTTTCCAGTTATTTTGATTTTTTTTAAGACAAACTTGTATATATACATGTTTTTTTATTGAAAGTTTTTTATCAAAGAATGTTGACTATTTAGGATTAGCTTAGAATTTTACTTAATAATGCATTTTCTCATCTCAATAATTGGAGTAGTTTTCACTGTAAAAGAGAACTACTATTAATAGTCCAAAACCATAAAGCATACCCTCATTTCCATGAATTGTGGAAAGGAATATGTAAAGGATAAGATGGGAATCCTCTTGCAAAAACAACATCAAACAAAGAAATCACCACATGGAATATCAAGAAGAACAAGTCCTATGCCTTGATTGTTGCATCAGTTAATGATGTGGTGAGTCTTCACATTGAACCAATTACCAATGCTTTTAATGCTTTAAATAAGTTGAAAGACGTATGTGACTCACACTTAGAGCTTGATGTAGTCCAAACAATGATCAAACTCTTCAATCTTGAATTGAAATATGATGATCCCCTTGCCCTAGCCTCTGAAATCACAACTATTGTGCAAGATGTAGAAGCCACCAGTGTTAAAATGGATGTTATTGTGACAACTTTCATCAAGGCACTATATCCAAACAGATCCTCACTATCTTGAATCACTACAAGCTAGTGGAAAACTTAAAGAGATTACTGTTGACACCCTTATGGAGAAGTTTGTGGAATGATAGAAACCTTTCTGGAAGAGAAAGACAGTTGCTCATTATTCTAAATAAGTTGTGTGCCTTGCAAAAAAAGAGGAGAATTAGACACAATACATCTAGAGGAAGAGGTGGAAAAAGGGGACATGAAAGGAGGAATAACAAAGGCAAGGGGGAAAACATTACCAAGGAGAAAGTCCTTTTCTGCATTTTATACATTGCAACAAAAGTGGACATGATGCATACACATGCAAGCTCCCTTGGGGTAGAATCAAGCAAGAAATAAATGAAGAGAAAGGTAAAACAACAAATCCACGGAAAGGTAAAATACTTGAATCTTCTCATTATATTACAACACATTGCTATATTGGAGTAACTAGAGACTTATTTAATACTTCATTTGATTCATTGATAGATTCATGTTCGCTTGATACAGGTGCAACTTGCCACAAGACCTTTCAAAAATATTTCTTCGAAGAATTAAATAACAATATACATGGATTAGTCTACTTTGAAGACAAGTAAAAAATCACGCCATCCAGACTTGGCACCATCGGGCTCAAACTTCTTGGAATCTCTAACTTTCTTCTGCATGATGTTCTCTACCTTCCACAGTTGTGAAGTAACCTGTGGTCCTTGTGTAGTAAACTTAGTGTCCTAAATTGCTAACATAAATTATCAACCAGGGCTAGTAAACTGATGAAGTGTGGTGCACTATATGTGCTTAAGTGACCTCTTCCTTACTTCGTTGTATGTATTTTTTTATTGTTTTTGGGGGTTTTGTCTTTTTATTACTTATGTTCAAAAGATGAAATCAAATCTATGTCAAAAAGAAAAGAAAAGGAAACCTTAGAAAAAACAGAGTGTAATTGTAAATTCTATCCCTAATTAGGAAAATGATGAAAAACAGAACATTCTAATCCATGGATATCCTAGCTTGCAAATGAACATGAAATGTAACTCAAGACATTACAACTTAATCTGATTCATTTAGTTAGAGATTTGTTGGAAGAGCTTGTGAAAAAGATTAATTTTAATGCAATGAGGATCTTCGATCTAATTGCAAAACAGAAAATGTTAATTAACTCAACATAATACAACCAAATCTCTTTCATCTAATATTGATATGTTGGAAGAGCTTTTAAGAAAAAGAATGGTTGTAAGATAATGAGGATCTTTTAATCTAATTGAAAAATAGAAAATGCTAATTAACTCAACATAATACAACCAAATCTCTTTCATCTAATATTGATATGTTGGAAGAGCTTTTAAGAAAAAGAATGATTGTAAGATAATGAAGATCTTTTAATCTAATTGCAAAACAGAAAATGCTAATTAACTCAACATAATACAACCAAATCTCTTTCATCTAATATTGATATGTTGGAAGAGCTTTTTAAGAAAAAGAATGATTGTAAGATAATGAGGATCTTTTAATCTAATTGAAAAACAGAAAATGCTAATTAACTCAACATGATACAACCAAATCTCTTTCATCTAATATTGATATGTTGGAAGAGCTTTTAAGAAAAAGAATGGTTATAAGATAATGAGGGTCTGTTAGTTAAACAAATAATGCAAGACATGAATTAAAAGCTAACAACACATAATTAAAAGCTACTTATCTAGAAAGTATGTAGAAGCCTCCTTGGATAGCAGGGGCCCTCTGCTACCAATTTGGTGAAATCCTTCAACTCCTTAAAGTTGTAATCAAAACAGCATCAAAGAACTGAAATTCTTTATTGAAAAACTCACAAATCTACATCCCATTCCATCTTAAGATTTGTTACAAAAGACTCTATAATCCTTTCTCTTCTTCTCCTAATTTTTCATTACCCATGATAGGAGAAAGCTTCTCCTATTTATACAAAATATGAGAAGTTATCTCATTAATGGGAGTCCATGAATCTCTTCCTCCAACTCTAGAGTTACAATCACAATAGGAAATGATAAGACACATGTCTTTCTAGAGTTTCAACACAACTAAGAAATGTGACACATATCCTCTTAAAGTTTCAATACAACAAGGAAATGAGACACATGTTCTCATGATCCCATGATCTTCTCCAACCAAATTCGAATTGGGCCTTAGAGTGTCACATAAGGGTCTTCTAGAAGTCTTATTTTTACCTACACATGTCAACAATCTCAACCCACTTATTAGGTATAAACATATGCACATTATTTTCTAATTTTTAACCACAAATTCACTTAAAAAGGCTAAGAATTAATAAAGTTTGGAAAAACATAATTGTGGCCCAATGATAATGAAAGTGGGATGAATGTAGTGACATAGTAGTGAAATGGAGGTGAAATGGAGGTGATATAATGGACATAATAGTGAAAGTGTAATGGAAATGGATGACATTTTCAAGACCCAACACACCCCCCAACTGAAGTTATTGCATGTCCTCATGCAATATATATTACATTAACTGTTTTGATCCTTGAGCTTTGGCTTAACTTTGCATGATATCATTTGATAACTTCATATTTCTGCAAAGTGTTTTACTTGAATCGCAACATGGTTGGTTCTTGTGTTACAACCAAATTTTTTTTTGTTGCATTCTATTTTGATCTTTGAACTTTGCATAATGATATTTTGATTATTTTGCAAAGTGTATCTTTATTGGATTGCATGATGGTTGGTTCTTGTGTGACAACCAAGATTTTGTTTGTATCCAATTTATCCTTTAAGAACTTTTTTTTGAAAATCCATTGTATGCTCATAATAAAAATGTAATAGTTAGTATATGTTGGAAGTATGTGGGCTCCTGAGTATGATATGGACATGGTAAGATATGAAGATGAATGTATTCCCCCCCAACTGATGCTATTGACAATTTTATGAAATGATGAAGAGGAATGTTTTTCCAACAATTATCATTCTAGCTTTTTATGGAATTGTATGGTCAAAAGTTAGAAAATGACGTACCTTAACTTACCCTTTGGAATGGATGAGTTGTATGTGTGGTGGCTGCAAAATTCTGATCATATTCTTCTTCAAATGGTTGAACAAGAGGAGTCATGGATAAAGAGATAAAATGAATTTTTATTGCTTCTACTAAAACTTGTTGAATCTGCTCCAAAATGCTGAAAATAATAGTTTTCATGTCTTCAAAACTCATTGGCACAATTCCTACTATATGAAAAGATGTTCTGATGTCGAACATAGTAGGAAATTGTTGACTTAGTGGCCATTAATGGATGTCACTAGTCAACACGAGAACTCTCACCTTTGATGACAATGAGAGTCAAGATGCCCAAATACATCTTACTAAGTACGAATTATTTTGTCGATGTCGAGTCACCTAGAAGATCTAACGAACAAGGGACATTAATGTATTCCCATTTTTTGTCAGCATGAGAACTTGCCATTAATGCATGCAAACCTCAAGGTGTTTTTACAAAGAACTTAGACTCAAAGGACTATGGACTCAATAATTTGCATTGAAGCAGGGCTTATTTGCGGAATGAAAATGACAAGAAATGGAAGATGAAAATAGAAGATGGCAATGGAGAGTAGAAATAGAAATGAAAAATAAGCATGTGAATGAGCCTCTTGCTTTTATTTGTGAGTTATGAATGGAAAAAAAGAAATGGAAAGTGGATGTGAATGTAAATGGAAAATATGAAGTGAAATGAGGTGAATGGTTTATTATGAGGTATGGATGTGATGGAGACAATAGTATCTGAAAGTTTTTCAAGTGTTTGGATCTGATTTTGCATCAGCATATTTCCTCTTTGTTGCTGATCATCCTCTTATGAAATAAATTGGTCTCTTAGAGAGACACCATTCTCTTGTAGTCATTTGTCCTTCCTCCTGGAACCTACAAAAAAAACTAATTCTTCTTCTGCAATGGAATGTAAGATTAGCAAAGGAGAGAGGTGATCAATCTCTCTAGTTGTGATATTTACATACAAAACTAAGAATTTGTATTAATGAAACAAGTTCTCAAAGGAAAAATCAAAAGAATTTATACCTGTTTTGGAATTAGTGCCTCAAGATGAATATTGCTTCTTTTCATAAATTTATTTCATTATTGACCGTTTCAAACTCTAATGATGGATTTCTCACTGTGTAGATCTTATTGAGACCTTTCCAACGATACTTGAATCATCAAAATCTGATTTTGTCTGAGAAAGTTAGGCTGATTTGAACAATGAGGTTTTTTCAGCTGCTAAAAATCTTGAATAAAAAGTTAGCCATTCATCTTTCATCATCAGTCCAAAATTAGTCAATACCTTCAGAAAAGTGAGCAAATAACTTATTCATTTCATTGATTCAATTTTTTTTTTTTTGTATTTTTGTATTTTTTTTGAATTTTTTTATTTTTATTTTTATTTTTTAAATGAAATAAAGCATGGATGAAATAATTGTCCTTATGAATATTTTTGAAACAAATTCATGCCAATGCCTCTTTCATGCAAGATAAAAATAAAAAGCTTGAAAATTCTAAAGTCAAATTCCTAACTATGAAGGAGATGAAGGCAGAGTCCTTCTCAATTTATACAACTTTCATTTGATGCACATGTGATAATGTGTTTGCCTCAAATAGTCCATTTGTCACTCATCATGTGCCACCACACATGAATTCTGCCACATTTTCCTTCAAATAAGGAAATCAGTTCCTTGATTATTTCTCAAAATTTAATTTTATAAAACCGTGACTGTTTTTATAATAAAAAAAACATTTTTCTCTCACGCACACTACAAATTAGTGCTCCGAAGAACCCTGAATTTCTCACAAATGGCTACGAATTTCAGAAAGTTCTTAAAATATTACCTAATTCACCCCGTTCCTGAAAAAACCCATGTTTTAGTGTTTTCTAATTCGTCCTGGTTTGCTCAGAAAAATCGTTTTAAAATCGGGTTTTTTGACAATTACGCATTTCGTTTTCTGGAAATTATTTGTGGTTTGATTTTTTTTTAATTGCAGGTTTTGAAGTGTAATGGCTTGTATTTCACAGAGAAGTTTAGATTGATCTCCCTCATTCCAATTACTTGCAATGGAATCTGCAATCTTTTCTTCATCAACAATCTGAAATCTTCTCTTCATCAGCAATTTCTTCATATGATACACTTCCATTGTCTGTACCTACAATTGAATTTGTAATCTACTCTTCATCAGCAATTTGCAATCTTCTCCTCTTCAACAATTTGAAATCTTATCCTTATCAATAGTTTCTTCATGTGATATACTTTTATTGTGTGCAATTTTTTTTTTTTTTAAATGATTTCTAATAACTGTTGTTTGAGGAAAAACAAATATGTAAAATAGAAGGTTTGTTTTTTTTTTTTTTTAATCAAAATGAAATGATGAAAACATTTTATTTGATTTTTATTTATTTATTTTTTTTAATTTTTTTTTTTTTTATTGAATCAATTGAAATGATGAAGTTTATTTTGTCTCTTTTTTTTTTTTCTTTTTCTTTTTTATAACAATTCTTTTTCTGATCCTCCAGATCACACAAAGTGCAGGAGGAGAGCATATTCAAGAATTATTAATTTTTTTATAACAATCATTTTTCTGATCGTCTAGATCACACAAAGTGCAGGAGGAGAGCATACTCAAGAATTATTAATTTTTTTTTTTAGATGTAAGAAATAAAGTCTCCTGATTACACTTCCCCAGTAACGGTGCCAAAATGTGTAGTCAACTTAGTGTCCTAAATTGCTAACATAAATTATCAACCAGGGCTAGTAAACTGATGAAGTGTCGTGCACTATATGTGCTTAAGTGACCTCGTCCTTACTTCGTTGTATGTATTTTTTTATTTTTTTTGGGGGTTTTGTATTTTTAGTACTTATGTTCAAAAGATGAAATCAAATCTATGTCAAAAAGAAAAGAAAAGGAAACCTTAGACTCAAAACAGAGTGTAATTGTAAATTCTATCCCTAATTAGGAAAATGATGAAAAACAGAACATTCTAATCCATGGATATCCTAGCTTGCAAATGAACATGAAATGTAACTCAAGACATTACAACTTAATCTGATTCATTTAGTTAGAGATTTGTTGGAAGAGCTTGTGAAAAAGATTAATTTTAATGCAATGAGGATCTTCTATCTAATTGCAAAACAGAAAATGATAATTAACTCAACATAATACAACCAAATCTCTTTCATCTAATATTGATATGTTGGAAGAGCTTTTAAGAAAAAAAATGGTAGTAAGATAATGAGGATCTTTTAATCTAATTGCAAAACAGAAAATGCTAATTAACTCAACATAATACAACCAAATCTCTTTCATCTAATATTGATACGTTGGAAGAGCTTTTAAGAAAAAGAATGGTTGTAAGATAATGAGGATATTTTAATCTAATTGCAAAACAGAAAATGCTAATTAACTCAACATAATACAATCAAATCTCTTTTATCTAATATTGATATGTTGGAAGAGCTTTTAAGAAAAAGAATGGTTGTAAGATAATGAGGGTCTGTTAGTTAAACAAATAATGCAAGACATGAATTAAAAGCTAACAACACATAATTAAAAGCTACTTATCTAGAAAGCATGTAGAAGCCTCCTTGGATAGCAGGGGCCCTCTGCTACCAATTTGGTGAAATCCTTCAGCTCCTTAAAGTTGTGATCAAAACAGCATCAAAGAACTAAAATTCTTTATTGAAAAACTCACAAATATACATCTCATTCCATCTTAAGCTTTGTTACAAAAGACTCTCTCTAATTCTTTCTCTTCTTCTCCTAATTTTTCATTACCCATGATAGAAGAAAGCTTCTCCTATTTATACAAAATATGAGAAGTTATCTCATTAATGGGAGTCCATGAATCGCTCCCTCCAACTCTAGAGTTACAATCAAAATAGAAAATGATAAGACACATGTCTCTCTAGAGTTTCAACACAACTAAGAAATGAGACACATATCCTCTTAGAGTTTCAATACAACAAGGAAATGAGACACATGTTCTCATGATCCCATGATCTTCTCCAACCAAATTCGAATTTGGCCTTAGAGTGTCACATAAGGGTCTTCTAGAAGTCTCATTTTTACCTACACATATCAACAATCTCAACCCACTTGTTAGGTATAAGCATATGCACATTATTTTCTAATTTTTAACCACAAATTCACTTAAAAAGGCTAATAATTAATAAATTTTGGAAAAACATAAATGTGGCTCAATGATAATGAAAGTGGGATGAATGTAGTGACATAGTAGTGAAATGGAGGTGAAATGGAGGTGATATAATGGACATAATAGTGAAAGTGTAATGGAAATGAATGACATTTTAAAGACCCAACTGTCCTAGGTTCACATTAGTCTGCAAGGACACTTAATTCATATTTTGTTATGGAAAATTTGAAGTGAGAAAAGTATCTAAAACTCACTTGTCGTGGGATGAATATAAGAATAAATGTTCTTGAAGTTGCAAGGAATGTTTTCTCATGCACAAAACTAACCATGCAGTTATCAGTATAATGAAGGAATTTTTCCATCCAGTCTCTTATGGCATGTTATATTTGGACATTTGAACTATGACAATATTTTCTTATTAAAGAGAAATGATGTTACTAGTTTTACAACCATTCCTAGGAAGCTAAAGAAATGTGATGCGTGTATCTTAGGAAAGCATTGAAAACAACCATTTTGTTATTCTCTTTCCAGAGCACATAGAAAGCTTGAACTGATTCATTATAACTTGTGTTTCCCTATGCCTCTTCCTTCTACAAATGGAAATAAATATTTGATGAATTTTATTGATAACTACACCAGAAAGTGTTGGGTATATCTGTTGAAGAAAAAACCTTAATATGTTGAACCTTTCAAAACTTCCATGTATGGATTGAAAAAAATACACAATTTCCTATTGGCTCTATTTGTACTAATAATGGAAAATAATATACTTCAAATGAATTTGATAACTATATTTTCCAGCACGGGACTTGACATCAAACAAAAGTTCCTTATAATCCTCAACAAAAAGGTGTAGTCAAAATAATGAACATGACAATCTTAAATATGGTTTATTTAATGATGTTTTTAGAAAATCTAAAGCTAATGTTTTGGGATGATGTAGTTCTATGTGCATGGTATATTAAAAACATATGTCTATCTCATGCTCTAAAAAAAGACTCCTTATGAAATTTGTTATGGACATATTCCTACGGTAAGGAATCTCAAGGATTTTGTTTCCACCTCCTATGCCTTGATTCCTAAGGAATTAGTGAGAGAAGTTGAAAATATATCTTATTGGTGTACTCAGATACCTCAAAAGAATATCGTCTCTATGATGAAGTAAATAATAGTTTTATATTTTCTAGAGTTGTGATTTGTTTTTAATCTTCCTAGACTGACAATATCGTTGAGGAGAAACTTCATAGCTTGGATAGATTTAGGCATGCACAATATTTTCATGATTTTGATAATGTTATTCTGCATATTGAAGGTGGGATCCCTAGCATGGGTCATTCTGTGCAATCACCTTCGAAAGCACTCTCTATCCCTCATGAAGCTCCAACCACTTATGATCACAAAGACACTTTGTGAGATGTGATTGAGAGAATTGGAAGGTTAAATCTTGATTCTACCCCATCTCGGTCAAAAGAATAGCCTGGGCCATCTTAGAAAGGTCCTCCAAAATGACTCACTAATACACATAAAAAAATTCTTCTTGATGAGGTTGGAAAGATAGGAACGAGAAGTTCTAGTAGACATAATGGAGTTGATGTAGGCAATTTTGATTTAGTGGTTGATATGGATGTTTCTTATTATTTTGAATTAAATTTGTCTACTAATTTTGAACCAAATTCCTTGAAACAAGCGAATTATCATGATGAATGGAAATAAGCAATGCAAAAAGAGTATGGTTCTCTTATAAATAATGGAATATGAAAGTTGGTGGACCATTCATTTGGAACCAAACTAGTTGGCTACAAGGGAGTCTTGAAACAAAAGTATAAATAAGATGGTTCACATGATAGGCATGAAGAAAGGCTCATGGAAAAAATATTTGCACAAAAATAAGGGGTTTAGTATGAGGAGACATTTTCCCCAACAAAAAAATGGGCTACCATTTGGACTGTTTTTCCCTTGGAAACTTAGAATCGATGGAAATGCCATCAAATGGATGTAAAACCCTATTTACTGAATGAATATTTGAAATAAAATATTTTTATCTCTCAACCAAAAGTATTTTTTGTGAAGGGAAAGAGTACAAAGTATGTAATATTGTCAAATTCTTGTATGGCCTCAAAAAATCACCATGAGCCTGGTATCATAAATTGATTGAGCATATCATAAAACTAAATTTCAAAATCTTTGATCTTGATGGTACAACTTTATTTTTCAAGAAAGTTGGAGTATTTGTTGTCTATCTTGTGGTGTATGTAGATGATCTACTGATGATAGGGAACAATGAAAATTACATTGCATCAATAAAGAAAGAATTGAGGAATGTATTTGAGATGATATATTTGGGATGTATTCGCTACTATTTGGGTATTGAAGTAACCCAACATCACAAATTTGTATTCCTCTCTCAAACAAAGTACACTAGATATTTTTTCAACAAGTTTGGGACAATTGAATGTAATCCTTTTACCAATCCAATGGAAAAAAAATTAAATCTCACATCTAAAGAAGGAAATGAATTTGAGAATGCAACTAAGTATAGACAACTAATAGGAAGTCTTAACTACCTCACTACTACTATACTAGACAATTAATTTGTTGTTGGAATCCTTTCCAAGTTTATGAAAGAAACTTGTGAGGGTCAGTGGTTTTCTGCAAAAAGAGTTCTAAGGTACTTGAAGGGAACTCGAGACTTTGGAATCTGTTATCACTCTGTAATTCTGAAGGCTGAAGACAGAACCATAGAGGGAAACATCAAACCTCTTTGGAGTTTAGGACCTAGCCTTCATGGACTCAGAGAGGGCTCTCTCTGTTAGATATAACTTTTTTTATAGGGGAATTTTAGGCTAGATATTAGTGCATAGGTTTGTTTGAAGATGTTTGGTTGAGGGAGAAGAAGAGGGCCATTGGAAGATGGAGTTACACAAATGTGAACGAATTTAGATGGATAAATAACATAGGTCAGGTGCAATGAGGCAAGCTAGCCATGTCTATGGATCTTTACAACTTGTGAAATGGAAAAGAGGAGGAGATTAAGTTTTAACATGAATGCAGGGCAGAACATCTCTGAATTCTATATTCTGGTCTCAGAAGAAAATGTAATGAACTGTTTCAAGACTATGCAGGGTACCCTATGGTAAATCCTACACAAAATTTTCTATCCACAGTTAAGAAAAGAAAACAGTATGAGAAAACAGGAGAATAACAAATTACATGGAAATAATTCACCACAAAGCATAACACAAGAATATGGAAAACAACATAATCCTTCATTCATCCAAAAGAGAGTGCTTACAATAGAATGACTCTATTACAATGGTTTTTCCCTTCTGGGCCTACTTCATACTGCTAATGTATGTTGTTTTTATACAAAACTTAAGTCGGTTCCTATGTATGTTCATTAATTACATTCAAGCTAAACTTTTGCTAAGTGGAACCATACAGGCAGCAATAAGACAAGTTTGGTCATAATAGTGGCTTTAGGAGTCCGTTATTAATTGTAGAATGATCAGGATCTGGTTGCTGTGATGCCAAAGAGGCAAGGAAGGCTCTGACACCTTGGCTCTTCATCTTTGGAAAGTCGTTGTTTGATTGTTAAAATGATGAGGTGCTTGGATCAATAGTTGCGCTGATGTGTTTGTTTCCCCTTCGGCTTCTATTGTTATAACCATAACAAGTTTGCATGAAATGCCTTTTGCTACCCGACTAGACCTGTGGTCTCTTTTTGCTTCCACAGCCCTTTTGGCCATGTTTCCCCTTATTTCTTCGTAGAATGAGTTTCAAACCTCATATGCCCGGTCGTGGAGGGATGGCGGTTGGCAGATGAGGATGGATGCTGGAGGACGTGATGTGGAGGAATTAGCAACGGTCATACAACGGCAGCAGTTTTGGAAGAGGGTGGAAACATGTTTTCGGAGGGCGGTGAGAGTGGTAAGCGGTATTGGACAATGGGGGTGCGGTATGGGATACCACCCATTTCAGATCCCCCCACCCCTTTTGATAAAGTTTGAACGTTGCGGGGAGGCTGAAACTGGATAAGAACCATCATATGTAGGGAGAGGATTGGAGAGGGATGAAAGGTGGAGGTAGATTAGAGGTGGAATAAAATAGCACAACGGTGGGACTCGACTTGACCCTTTTGCTACCCAAGTCCTCCCTGTTTGCGATTAACCCTTTTTCAAATGAAATAGAATAAAAAAACCATTTACTTGAACTGGAAATATTTTAAACTTCATCTTGGAGCCGCATCGCATCCACGCACTTCGCACAGCGCAAGACTTCAAATTTACCCTTCATACTTATCCTTTAATTTTTGTGATTTTCAATTTTCAATCTGGTCCCACCGCATCGCATATCGCACTATGGAAATTATAACATTTATCTCCCACGGTTATTTATTAAAACTTGCGATTTGCGATCGGGCCCCCACCGTGGCATCACATATCGCACTTCGTGGTTTTAGCATTTTACCTTCGTAGCTTATCGTTTAATTATTGTGATATGCGATTATGATCGAGTCCCACTGTGGCATCACATATCGCACTTTGCTGAATTTAACCGTTACCTCCTCCACCCATAATTTAAACACTGCGATTTGCGATTGCGATCGAGAAATGGACCCCACCATAAATGTTTCCAAGCAGGCAAGTGATTTTAGTTAAGAAATGGAAAAATACACTCGAACCATGATATGAAGAGTTTCACAGCATTCGAGGTGTATACGAGGATAATATGGGTCCTACCAGTCCTGAAGATTTCACTTCAGTGACTATAACATTTACCCTTGGGCGCTTATCCTTTGAATATTGCAATGTGCAATTGCGAAGAGAGGTACAAGTTTCAGACTTAGGATATAAAGGAATTGGAGTGTTTATTGTGGTTTATGTGACATATATATATGTATGAAGCGGTTGGCTATGGGGTCGGAGATGTGAATAAGGAAAGTTTAAGTGAGAAAATGATATGGCTGCTAGTGGGTGGGCAGAGCTATAACCATGGAATTTCACAATTTAATATAAAAGGGTTTATAGATTAATAAGTCCCAAAGTTTATGCATGTGGGTTTTGGGGTTTGAATGGGATTCAGAGCATTTCAAATTATGGAGGAAATGAGGGGGCAAAGAGGGTGAATGAAATGGATTGAGGGCAAAAATGAAGTTTGATTCCCATGACACCTTATCAGCAACACTTCCTTCCTTCTACTAAACAGAAAAGCAGATTGATTCCTTTGAAGCTCTTTACATTCAGGAGTTCCCTTTGTTTCTCTGAAAATAAATGATAGCCATGGAAATTTTTTTTCTTCAGTAAAAGCATAAGAAAAACTAAATCACCATGTGATATTGTAAATTGCAAGACTCTAATAGGCTCAAATATACATAGGCGGATAACTTCATCTTGATTGGATACTCTTATTACGACTTTGATGGATATAAAGAAAATGGATCATCTACCTCAAGTTATGTTATTATTTTTCTCCCTGAGGACATAGAAACAGTCAGTTCCATTAAATTCCACAACAAAGGGAGAATATGTGGAAACTCCAGAAGTAACTAAGGATATTGTGTGGCTCAGGAAAATCCTTGAATATTTGCATGAGAAACAAGTGCATTCTACTCCTCTTTTAATTGACAATAATTTTTCAATAAAATTGTCCAAGAATCCAAAATTCTATGATCAAACCAAGAATATGAATACAAAGTATCATTTGATTTTACATCATATTAAGGCCAAGACTATTCACCAACATTATTGTTCCATAAATGAGTATATTAGAGACATCTTCATAAAATAACTTGGAGGAGAAAAGTCTGAAAGATTCAAAATGATGCTTGGACTTACAAACACCCCTTCACATCAAGAGGGGGAATGCTAACAAATAATCCTCCGGGATTGGGAAAATATATTGTAAATATGTAATAATAAAATAAGAAGATGAATACACATTGGAATGTGAAACCTAAGGATTTCTCTATCCTACATGTGTATATTAATGCTCCTCTTAATAGACAATACAATTCATGGAATTACCAAAATACCTAGCCTAACACATGAAAACCCCCATAAACAATTCAAAATTATGATGTGCCCAGAGACTGAATAACCATAATCTTCTAACATATCTTTGTCGAACATACAAAGGCATATGTAGGAATGAAAAAGGACAAAGGTGCCTTCTTCCACATTGTAAATCCACCTAATATCATTTCCACTACATATTCATATCTTGAAGGAAATTTTCTGACATAACCAATAGGTCCCTTCTTACGAAGAGGCACAAAATCGTGATTACTTTCCTCGGATGTCTAGCAATGTGATATAAACTTCTTATAGTAACCTGACCGCATTTCTCACATAATTATTTAAAGTATTGATGTAACGATGTTCGTAGTCTCCATGGTAGCTATTTTTATGTTAAAATTGGATTCAATATTCCTCCCACCAATTAATGCAACATTATTAAAAATGTGCATGATCAAAAGCAACATCCAGAGGAATGTTTACAATTGTTATATGTGTCTCATTATCAATGATGGACAAGAATATTCATAATAGTTATTTAGGATTATTTCTTTGTCCATCTAATTTCCATCACAATAAATACATCACCATCCAATTTTTTTAGAATATTTATTAAAGAAACATGTTCAAAAAAATGAGCCATAAGGAAAAGTTATATTTGATGATAGCTCATTCTTCTAATTGGTCATGTATAATTATTCGTAATAAGAAAGGAATCTTGGACTTCTTCTAGGAATCCTTCTTGGCTCATATGCACCACAAAGGCATGTCCATACAGACCTTTCATTCACTAGAATTATGAGTTTGAATATGTCCATGTAGCATCATATACTTTTCCCCTCTTATGTTTATTGACATAAACATAAAGAGCCACAATAATCATGAAAAGTAGTACCAAAATAAATCTTAATGGAAACCCTTCAAATCAACTTTGTACCATGCAATATCCTCCATGTTTTCAACTTAAATGCTTTATATTGGAATTCCTTTCTTTGCCAGGATGAAAGTCACAATATCCATATAATACAATCCTTCAATTTATCCTCTACAAACATCTTATCTATCTTTTATATGCATCAAATTGAGACTTATGACCAAGCATTTATTATAACCTATGGAATAACCTTAATCAACCCTTAGTCCTATGTTTTTGTAGTTAGGATATTTCACTTCACATTCCTTCAAATCCATGAATCTCTCTATGATTTGGTGCTTGGCATTATTATCTTTTTATTTTAGTTGTAATGTCCCAATGAGTTATATGTGAATGGTGCCAGTGAAGTGACTCATTTATTGAAATTTTCTTCAGAAATAATTCTCACTTTAACTGTGAAAAACTAGCTACAATAATAGATAATGGTGCAATACATCATTCATTAATCTCGTGAATGAATATGGTGAATTATATAGACCAAATTTCATGACCAACCACTCATATAAATATTATTTATTTTGAAGGAAATATTTGAAGTATCTTCTTATTTGACTCAATATTGGTGATACCGTTATTTTAAATCCATCTTGGTAAATTATTTTTCCTATTGCAACTAGCCAAACAATTCATCAATCCTGGGTAGGGGGAGTTTGTCTTGAGAGTATTCTTTTTAAATCCATGTTATCAAGGTACATTTTCCAAATCCCATCCTTCGTAGGAACTATTATGATTGGTGACCCACATGGTGAGGTAATCAGTCTAATAATACCCTACTCTAGTAGTTGTTTCAACTAATTTTCCATATCATTGTCCTTTAGAACTTCATATATAACTAGATGTTTGGATATGGAGATTTTGGTAAGAGTTGGGTCTCCTTCTCCGCTCCCTCTTAGGTGGTATCACATTAGGCTCCTGTAAAACTACCCTATATTACTACAATAACTCTTCCAGTGTTGACTCTTATCCTTATTTCACAGCTCTAGGGATGCCTTTTCTCTTATTAACTTTTCTATAGACTATTTTTCTTATAAAAATAGTAGAAAATACTTCTTACTAGAACTAAGAAATTTCTTCTCTTGGTTGATACTTACCAAAAAAAAAATCATATTTCCCTTGTACACATTGATGATTAATTTTTTCTCATCCTTGATGAGGAGATACTAGTTATCTCTGTGTATGAATATTTCATCTCGCATGCACTTATCGGGACTCTCAAACACAACTCCACATGTATCAAGTGGATCTACATCAAATTCAATTTCATCAATAAAATAAATAGTGATATCAAATGTTATGAAAAAATATTTATTTACCTTTATTTCTACATCCTTATTTATCCATCCCAATGGAGATGGGCTAGGATTTTCTAAAACCTCCAATCCTAGTTTTCTGACGAGATTTTCTACAATGAGGCTTTCCTATTATGCTATGATGAACATAGGATTATTTTTTATTTTCATGACGTAGATATTTATATTGAATATTTCTCTCATCTCCTTCTCCCCCTATTTCTAAAGGCTTCTTATATTGACCCTCTTCTACACTAATGTACATATAATATTCTCATCCAAATAAGATCTTATTTCCACCTCGTTGGTTAAATCTATGGCTATGATATTTTTCTTATTTGTGTCTTTCTTGAATCTCTTTTATTTGAGCTCTAGATGTAATTTCCAACACTTATCCTCCATGTGACCATAAATATTGTAGTTATTACAATGGTTTCTAGGATATTTTCACTAGTTTTTTATGGATATCTTCTTCTTTTCCTTTCCTACTTTCCATTTATTTTTCCCCTCCTTCGAAGATTCCTAATTTTCCATATACTATGAACCACTTGATTTCTATTTCTTATGTCCTAAGTTTTCTAGGCATTGTTTATACACTATCCTGATCTATCATTCTAGGTTTTGAAAGAATCACTTTCTGTTGTATATGGATATGTTTACACTCCAAATAATTGAGGAGAACATATGGGTTCTTGGCAAAGATGCAAATAATTATTGCCATATTCCTAAATTATTTGGTGTACTAAAATACACTCTACCCCTATCTCTACCTAAAGAAATTCTACTGGAGCCACTCGTTCTCAATGTTGAAAAATGTAACTAGATTCAGTCTTCATAATTATCATTTTACTTATATTAAAAGAAGAAAAACAAATTATTATGATTAATTTTATTTTTAGTTGGAGAATTTTCTTCACTCTTGGAAGGTCATTTGAGTCAAAATTAAATTTATTATGAGTCAAAAAAAATTAATTGAGTCAAAGATGCATTTGGACTTCTTGTGTGAAAATGAAAAATAATTTTGATTGAGTGAAATAGTCAAATTATTCATCAACAAGTCAAGTCGGCCCTCCTTTGACAAGTTGGCATAGAGAGGAACATTTTTCACCTCCTTTATGCGTATAAATACAATTCTAATCATCCATTTGGATTTCATCAATCATCACATCGATTTTTGTGTCAAGAGAAGAAGAAAACAAGCCATATCAAAGGAGAGAGAGGGAGAGAGAGAGAGGAAAGTCAAAGGAGAGAGAAATTTGGAGTTTTCTTCCCTATATCTCCTCACATGTGTGAATTGTTTGGAGGAATTATAGGCCCGAAATTATAGGGGCTGAAATTAAATGGACGAAATTTCATAGTTCACCAAATTTCAGTGATTTGACCAGTGATGACTTTGTTGACTTTGACTTGGTGGAGGTGAATGAAGGAGCGTTGACTTGAGGTCTTTGTTGTAGTCTTGGTCTTGCTCTTGGGTATTATATATTTCACTTTTATATGGTTCTATAAGAAGATTATTTTCTTGGGTTTTCCCGCTTATGGGGTTTTTCCCTTGCTTGGAGCCTAATTTCTTGTGTTTTTTGTCTCTTTTTATCTTCATGTTTTGTACATTTTTAATAATTACTTGATGAAGGAAATATAAATTTAATAAAATGCGAAGAAACACTCACAATTAATTAGCAAGTTAATATAAATCAACCCTAATCTACAACATATTGATTTCTCCACATGGTATGAGTGGTAAGGTTAAAGGATGGTAGTTTGAAGTTCATATATTGTTGGCACATTCGAAGGAAATTATACAACAATAATCTTACTCTCAAGACACTCTTGTATCAAATACATTTGATTACTCCATTTGTAGTGGTTACATCTATTTTTATGAAGCCTAAAGAATAAAACTCAGAGTAGACTCCATCATGGACTCTCGAAGAATATCCTTGAAACAACTATCTCTCTCTTTTGAATTTATTAAAAGTGTTTGGTTATGACTCATTAGAACTCTTGAAAAAAATATTACAACAACTTCTCCTCTCTAAAAAGTAAGTACAACATTCCATTTCTAATCCTCCCAATATTATGACATTCATTTGTATAGAATACTGAATTTTATGAAGTTTATCGCTATGGCACCCTATGAAAACTACCATGCAAATTTTGTGGCATATTTTCCTTGTAAAAATATTAATTGCAAAAGGCACAGTACCTCTGTGATACAAATTGAAGGAAGACATCAATATCCTTGATATATGAGCTCATATGTATAAGAATGACCAAAATCGCTCATATGTATAAGAATGACCAAAATCCTTAAGGGATAGAAAACATACCTAAGTAAAAGCATCAAAATTTATATGAGAACAAATTTGATGAAGTAAATAATTCTAGAAATTGGAAGAAGTATTTTAAATGAACATTCTACATCAAAGAGAAAAAACAAGGTGACCTAAACCAGTGAAAAAATCAACCCTTCTCTGGTGGAATCTGAATCTTATATTGTACGATGGTATATGAAATTATGTAAGTAGTTCTTAGGTACATAGTATGAATTCTAAGGCACACAAGTTCTGGTTTTTAGGAACACATCCAAAATTCCAAGGCACTAGCATGTAAAACTATATAAAGATTTATGTGATATATGGATGAAATGATGAAGCACTCTGTGACATTATCTTTGGGATTATGAGGCTAAAATAATGAAAAATGCTCATATTTCTATTGGATACAAATACTTGTCCTTTTATGGATAATTTTCTATCTAAAGATACACAATGTGTATTTCTATGACATGATACATCCTGGACAAAATTCTATGTGAAAATCATCTCTGATGCAATTAACAAATTGTTGAGAAATGAAAACGAGAATAAAGAATTATATGAGAATTATAGAAGCCATATGATGAATTCTATTATCTCTACACTAATGAAAGCCACAATACGGACGTTACTAGGAGAAAAAATATCTTATAATATAGGCATCCATGAGGAGATCAAACTACAACTAGTATACATGAAATTCGAGCTCTTCACAACACTATAGTTTACAATATTATCTATGGAGACACTCTTTTGAAGCATTAGAAGCGTACTAAAATAATGCAGAATGGGAATTTAGAGGAATTTTTTACAAAGGACAATATAATTTTACCACTATCGCATCTAAAATACTTTTATTACAATGAAGTTTCGAGGTTTGATCTAAAGGTTCGTCACAAGAATTGAAGATTAGAATTAATATTCTAAAATTCACAAAAATAATTGATGTTGAAATTTAACCTCATTACAAATATTCATGGAGGAAAAAACCATAACATTTTTCTTTTATTGGAAGATCACTTTCTGTATGATATATTTTGGTAGGCTAAATTGCTTCATTTTTAACCCCTATCCTATTCCAAACACATGACCTGAGACCTATGTCTTCACGTTGAAACCTCTTCTTTCCTGCACTATTTCAAGAATCGTGTCCATTCCTGCACTCTCTTTATATTTTCATATTTAAGGCTTTTCATGGACTTAATTATTTATTTATGGATTTTATACCTTTAAATTATATTTTCAACTAATACTCTCTTTCCTAAAGTATTTGGTGAACAATGTATTAATCATTATGATAGAATGGTGGAGTGCAGGTAGGATTCTTGCACCAGCTGGCAGTTCCTTCAGTCCCATGACAACTCACTACCTATGCAGATATCTCGTTAAGGATAAGTCATCTCAAGTTGGGATCAGAGCGAGAGAGAAATCAGCAGATATTAGAGATTAGGACTCTGTCCAAATTCTTAGATTAGTATCTTGTAATAGCTGAAAGGCTTAGATTGTAACGTTGTTATATTTTTGTTACAACCATAGACCTAAGGGTTGTATATAATGTAGAATTAATATAGGAAGTATCTAGCGATGCTACTATAATTTTGGTGAACTATAATTTTGCTGGTATCATCCTCTTTCAAGGCTAGATTCGACCTCATGATGTGCATTTTCTTATTTGAAATATAATACAAATTGACTATGCCATTTTGTCTCAATTTTGTGGTGATGCATCGTTGAAAGGCTGATTTTACAGGTTTATTAACAGGGAGAAGAGCTAGTTGGCTAGGGCCCAACCAACCCACCTTGTTAAAGGTGTGTTAATTTAATTTGAGTGCAAAGCATGAATTAAATAATTATTTTGATTCTTTCACAAGTAGAGGTTCAATTTCATTTGTATTTGTTGTGTGATGGATCAGTGGTGTGCAGGCTTGACTAAGTGTGATTTTAACTCGTATAATTTTTCTTTCTCTAAGCATAGCTTATTTCTGTGAGAATCGTGCAAGCACATTTCCTATACTAGTGCATTTTTAGATCTGCAAGTTGATTTCTTTGGTTCATTTCAGCAAATTATTTTTCTTTCTTTCCCTTTATAAGCTCTTGATGCATTTCTGCAAGGGAGTGTTTATTTTTAAGACAGAGGCATTTTTAATATTAATAGTTTAAACTTAAGATTTAATGGTGCTTTGATGAATACGGAATAATTTTTTTTATAATATAAGGATTTGTACCTATAATTTACACTTTTGAGGAAAGTATTGAATTTCATATTAAATTATCAAGTGAAAATTTTTAATGAAAAATATTATAAAGGAAGATCTGTTCTATATGAGTAGCCATCACATGAACAAGCCTACTATCATAATCAAATGATTTTATTAATTTCATGAAATAGTTCCTTGTTTGAAGAAGGGTATTCTTTGACTTTTGAAGTCAATTCTTGTTTTGAGATTAAGTTTGTTTGAAGAATATTTTTTCTTGTGGAAGCTATTTTCAGAGTTCTTTTCACCTTTGTAAATTACTTCCTTAGTTAACACACTTTTTATTTTCTGAAATTAATGTGAAAAATTGGTGCAAGAACCTCTGTTCTAGTACATGAATCGATATCCTAATATAGGAACAGAGTGCTCTAGTCCCGAGACTTAGAGCTACTGCATGAAGATTAAAATCTTCATTATAAGTACAGAACCTACTCCCAACATATAAAATTAATTCCAGTACAATAAAAACGTTTTGGTGCAACAACATTGCTGAAGTACAAGAATGACAATTTAGTGCAGGAAGGAATATCTTTAAAGAATATGGACACCTTTAATAGTCCAAATATAGATATGTCATATTATTGTATTGAAGATAAACATAAATATTTTTTCCATCAATCAGGAATTTTTAAAAAATCTTGTGAAATCCTTTTATTTTATTTCCTTGCAAAGTACTTTCTTTCATATTCCAGCACTAGAATTTCTTTGGTATTATTTTCTGTGTAATCATTATTTTTTTATTCTACAAGATTGTAATTAAAGAAGTAGGAATAGAACTAGGAAAGGCTCATATCATTTTTGGCATTTCCTGTGCTTGGCCTCAAAGTTTTACAAAACCCCGGGGTTGACAATTAAATGTTGAAGGAGTGAGCTCAACCACAATTCTTGCACCCAACATTTTGGCGCCGTTGCCGGGGAGGAGATTTGAAATTGGTAAGATATTTTCATTTTCTGTAACAGGGGTAAGTCTGCTATTATTTTTTCTGCAATGTGCTTCTATTGTTTGAGGGATTTTATAGGTGCTAATTTATTATTTTAAATCGCAACATTTTATTGATTTTTTGTCATGTCATTTTTTGAGATGAATGACTAAAAGGGGTAGGGGTCCAAAGCACAATAGGGGCTGAGGAAAAATTGATAAATCTAAAACTTTTTCTCATATTGGGCCTTCTCTTGTAGGCATACATTCCAAACAAGCACAAACCCATCACATAGGAACTGTCCACTTAGACTCTGGTGATAGTAGTTTGAGCGTGATACAACCAACGAAGGGAAAGAAGGATACTATTACAATTCAAATTAAATCAACCCATAGTCAACCTTCTCAGCTTGTTGAGAGCGGTTTATTTGGAGGTACAAGAATGGTTGTTAATGAAGACCATGCTGAGGGGAGTGGAGAAAATTAGGTAAATGAGGAACAATCCACATTTGTATTTCAAATTGTGGATCCAGACATAGTTGTGCAAATGAAGAATATTCCTCCATCATCTCTTCCTTATTTCTATGCTAAGGTACATGACGACCCAGATTTTTTGTTATTTGAGTTTGACATATTATGTAGAAGCTAATATTACTCCTCATATGATCAGAAGTAAATTTTTTTCTTGCCACTCTCAGGGACTCAATGTTACGCTAGTTCAAGGGATTAGGATGAAACACTATAGCTTCTTCGGAGCATATGAAGAGAGTGTTTTTATTGAAATATCATGAATATTGTAAAACTAGAGAGATGTAGGATGAAATATTCACCATTGTGCAAGGTGATGATGAGAGCTTGGAAGATTATCTGGAAATCTTTTTGTATATCCTCCAAAGGTCAAAACACAAATTTGATATAAGTACTATAAGAACATTGTTCTTATGTGGGCTTACTGGTGATTCTAGAAATAACTTAAATCTATTATGACAAGGGGATATTTCTCATAAACATTTTCATCATATTTGTGACCTGTGCAGGAAATTCTCAAGGAATGAGTCTAGATCTGGTAAAGGAACTCTAAGTAGAAATAACAAAGTTGGATCTAGAGATGCTATGATTATTGGGTTGGAGAAAAATATGTGCAATATGAAAATTGAAATAATGAATATTTTTAGCAACCAAATTAACTCTTTAAAATTTTAACAAAAACTTGTAGAAGAACTAGAGTCATTGTCTATTTTTTGTCCAAAGTGTAGGAAAAAACATCCTTTAAGAGAATGTCCTAATGATGTTAAAGGAAATAATAAATGTGTGATTTGTGCAGAGAACCATGCCACCAAAAAATGCCCCTCCATACCTGGATTGAAAGCAGTATTTAGAGGAGGGTTTCTTGCACCTGATTCATTGCAGGCTATGGGAGCACGGAGAAATTCATCTCAGGTAGGTGCAGGTATGGCTCCTGAATTTTCTCCACAATTTTTTGGTTATAATCACAACCATATTCCTATCATATCACTAATCACTCTCAACCGTGGAAGCATGGGAACCACTTTCAGTATGGAAAACCCTCCCAATATTGGAAAAAAGGTTGGAGAGGGCCAAACCATTCACATAATTCCTATACGGCACCTATGCAATTATATCCACCTACATATGCACCTTACCCAATGCCACAAACATCATTACCTGAGCTAAGTCATCCAATGCCACCATTACCTTTACCTCCACCATTCCGACCTCCTACTATTCCTGCTCAATCCGTACCAAATCTGAATAATAAATAGATACACATGATCCATTCTATTAAAATGGTTCTTCCACCCAGTTATCAGTCTATTCTGGTTGGGGTCAATGATATACAATTGAGATCATGCAATGGAGTAACACCAGAAAAACAAAGTAGCCCATGGTGATTATCGAATAGAAAAGTGATGAGGAAACTCCTAACTGTTCTGGAAGAGATGTCACTGTTCATCCCATCCTCCTACCTTCAGAGCCTTTACCATCCTCTTTAAACGAACCTCCCTATCGAGAGAGACTAGTTGTGGAGAGGAATGACATCGTTCTTGTGTCTAGTCTGGCTTTTGAGCTTAGGAATATTTTCATTAAGGTACCTTTACTCCAAGCTATCAAAGAGATCCCCTACAGTAAAAAAAACATTAGGGAACTCTATCCCAAGAATCCAGGAAGAAAAAGAGTAGAACCTCAAACCATTCAATTTGTTGGAAGAACAACAGAGTTAATGACAGGGTGTGTGCAAATGGAAAAATATATCGACCCTCTAAAACCCATTGTCTCTGTTCAAATAAGAAATGTCATTGTATCCAATGTGCTTATAGACCTGGGGGTAGCCATTAATGTTATGACCAAGAAAACCATGGATCAACTTGGGTTGGTCCACATTTTTCCTACTCCTACTATGCTTGAATTGGTAGACAGGTCTAAAATCAAGCCGGAGGGAGTATAGGATGATGTGGTTTTTTTGATAGACTCTTTGGAATATCCCGTAGACTTCATTGTGCTTCAGCCAAAGAATCCTGTCGGAGGAAATCCCTTGATCTTGGGACGACCTTGGCTTGCTCTGGGTGATGCTTACATTGGATGTTGTTCTAGTGACATGTACATTTCCCATGGAGATTCTAGGAAGAAATTCACCTTATATCTGCTTGCTAGATCTATCCATGAGCTTAAAGATACATTATGGCTAGATTACAATAGTGATGAGGAGACTCAGTCAGTTTCAATGATACATCATTATACTGAGTCAATTCAGGAGGGTGAGTACGAGACTTCTTGATCAATATAGATACCATGCCTAATTTTGATACATTATGTCAAATATTTAGTCTATATTTTCAAGAAATTCATGATTCCCAACATTCCCCACCATAGTCTCTAACATCACCAATTTTTACTCTCGAACCAGAAACCACTCTTGTTGAGATTAGTCCAGGAAAAACTTTACATATTTTCTTAGACCTCGATTCATCACAACAAGAGTAGCTCGTAAAGTTGTTGCAAAACCATATTGATGTCTTTTCATGGGGACATTAGGACATGCATCCCTCCTGAAAAATTGTACTCATCACATTTATATTCAGGAGGAAGCATGACCTGTCCAGCAACCCCAAAGATGCATGAACCTATCCCTAAGAGAAGTTGTGAAGGAAGAATTGCAAAAACTCTTAGTTGCTGATTCTATTTATCCTATATATGATAGCCAGTGGGTCTCTCCATTGGTTTTAGCCTTGAAGAAAGATATGAGATGGAAAATTTGCATTGATTACAAAGAATTGAACAAATCAAGTGTCAAGGATTACTTTCCCCTTCCTTTCATCAATCAGGTGCTTGATACCCTTGATGGTAAAAAATACTTTTATTTTTTAGATGGCTTTAGAAGTTATAACCAGATACAGATCGCACCCGACGATCATGATAAAAGCAACTTTACATGCCCATGGGGGACATAAGGGATAATTTTAAGGATGGAAAATTATCTTGATGTTTAAAAAATTGGCGAATCTCACTAGTCCCTAATATGAAAACTATAAAATGTTTATTGATGTATTT
The DNA here is from genome assembly GCA_034641835.2 of Pinus albicaulis. Lineage (NCBI taxonomy): Eukaryota > Viridiplantae > Streptophyta > Pinopsida > Pinales > Pinaceae > Pinus > Pinus albicaulis. Next base: position 468,277,737 of record CM076573.1, read on the forward strand.
GTAAAATTACTCAAATTTGAATGATATTATATATATTTTCTATATAATGTTGGTGATTTTTAATGTCAAATAATTTTATATTGTAAACTTTGGGCGAATCATTTTCATAAAAAAATGGAAATTGGTCAATCTTGTTTTTGGAAAAACCATGGAAGATTAGCCCACCTGCGAATATTAGCCCCTAAAATTTTCCATGGGGACATTTTCATATCGAGTGCTTCCCTTTGGGCTATGTAATGCCCCAACCACCTTTCAAAGGGCAGTGCTAACTATTTTTGTTGATCTTGAGTGTGTAGAGATCTATATGGATGAATTTTTGATATTTGGTGATTCATTTCCTGAAGCCCTCAAAAATCTAGAAAAAGTTCTTTCTCCTTGCCAAGAATCTCACCTTGCCTTGAGTGACAAAAGGTGTGGATTAATGTGCAAAGCAGGAGTAGTTCTTGGCCACCTCATTTCCGACAAAGGTATCTAGGTTGACCCAACTAAGATACAGGTTAATTTGTGTCTTCCTGCATCCAAAACACGAAGGGAAGTGAGAGGATTCCTAGAATATGCGGGCTACTAAAAGAGATTCATTGAGAACTTTTCTAGGATAGCTACCCCCCTTTTCAAATTATTAGCTAAGGACAATGAGTTTTCTTGGTCAATAGCATGCCAAAAGTCCTTTGAGACATTAAACGAAAAATTAATACAGGCACCAGTTTGGAGAGGGCCTAACTGGTCCCTTCCATTTCATATTTCCTCTAATGCCTCAGACACTTCCATTGGCACAACTTTAGGACAAGAAGAGAACAAACAATCCTATGCTATATACTTCATCAGTAAAAACTTGTCACCCGTTGAACTGAATTATATTGTGACTGAGAAATATTTTCTAGTTGTGATTTTTGCTATTAATAAATTCAGACACTACATAACAGGATATGAATTCTTTGTGCTTACTGATCATTCCAGAATAACATATTTGATGAATAAACCATTGACTAGTAGTAGAGTGACTAGGTGGTTACTTTTGCTTCAGGAATTTAATGTTACTATTTTTTATAGACTAATAAAATCTAATGTTGTTGCTAATTATCTTTCTAGATTATATAATCCTGGTGAGGTGATTCCTCTTGATGATGACTTCCGTGATAGACATCTTTTTGTTGTGTCAACAAAATCCACGTGGTTTGCTGACATAGCCAATTATTTAGTCACAGGAAAGAACCCACCTCACTTGTCCGCTCGTGAAAAGAAGAATATCATACAGAATAGTGCTACATATTCTTGGGTTCAAGGAGACCTCTTTTGTACCAGACCAGATCTTATTATCTGTAGATGTGTAAGAGAGGAAATAAGTGTTTTAAATATTAAAATATGCTCATGAAGAACCTTGTAGAGGCCATTTCGCTGATAATATATCTGCATACAAGATTCTACAGGATGGATATTTTTGGCCTTCCTTGTTTAAGGATGTCAAACAATATGTTAAGCGATGTGATAGTTGTCAACGAATGGGCCAACCAAACCAATCCAATGAGCGGCCTTTATTTCCTCAAGTTATGATTGAGCCCTTTGAAAAATGGGCTATTGATTTTGTAGGACCCGTAAATCCAACATCTTTAAATAAAAATCATAAATTGGTTTGTACAGATTTTCTTACAAAATGGGTAGAAGCTAAAGCTATTTATTTTTCCACTGAAAGAGTTGTTGTAGAATTTTTATTTAATGAAATATTTACTATATTTTTTTTTCCTAGAGAGATTGTTTCTGACAATGGGCCACAGTTTATTTCTAATCTGGTACAAGGTGTGATGGATCAATACAAAATTTTGCATAGGAAATCTACATTGTATCACTCGCAAGAAAATGGCCAGGTGGAAAATACAAATAAGGTCATCGATTCCATCATCACCAAAATAGTGAACATGCATAAGAAGGATTGGGATATCAGGTTTTCAAAAGCCTTATGGGCATATCGAACTAGTTGGAGGAACAACACGGGACATACACGATATGGTCTGGTATATGGGAAACAAATCCTTTTGCCGATAGAGTTCCAGTTCGAGACCTTTCGGATTGTAGTTCAGTTGGGATTAGATATCTTCGAAGAACGTCATCAGCATCTACTATAGGTGAATGAGTTAGATGAATTTAGAAGGGATGTTATTCAGCAGAATATATTGGTTCAACAGTAGCGCAACAAGTTGCATGAAAACACTATCAAGAAAAAGTAATTCCAACCAGGTGATTGGATACTCCTTTATGATTCCATATTTAAACATTTCAAAGGGAAATTCCACACACATTGGATGGGATCTTATGAAGTGGTTAATTTTTTTTTAAATGGAGTGGTAGAAATAAAAGCTATTGATGGGCTAGATTTAGTATTCCTTGTGAATGGGCATAGACATAAGGTATATTTTCAGCCCCTCACAAAGGAATATTTTATGTAGCAAGTACAATAGAAATCTGAAGAAGAGATGGTAGGTGGTTGTGCCAACGTATTGCAAACTTGATACTTTCTTTTCCTGAAATTAAAAAGGAAAAAATTAATAATAAAAGAAAAAAAATGACAAAAAAAAGAGAGAGAAAAATATTTTCCTTTCGTCATGAAAATCATTTTACTTCCATAATCAGAGAAGGATCAACTTGAAAACCAACATGCTGGTAGGAAGATCAAATTTCAATAAAATGGGAATGTTGCTTGATATTTATATGTGCTAACTGTCACCATGAAGAATTAGGTTTTAGGTATAGTAATCGAGCCCTTATCCAAGTTTGGGATAACTGACATAGGGATTTTGATACAAGCAATGCTCAATTTCCACTACATTGATTTTGTATTCAACACTATTTAGGCAGATTTTCAAGGTAAATTTTTTCCCTTCCTCTATTCCCATTTCATCAATTTGCCTCTATTTTTCTTCTTTTTAATCCCATGATTTACCACCCCTTTCTTCAAAAGAAACTTTCCCTATATGATTTCGTATTTCCCTATTTTTCCCATGAATTGTTTTCCCAAATCCATTTTTTGATATGTCCCTCTTAGTGGTTTCACTCTTGAATTCCCTGTTGTAATTTCCTTCCCATTCTGAAAGTTTACCCCTCCTCCCACTTCTTTTCTCCCTCGTGGATCATATTGCGGGATTTGATGTGAACTCACATGTCATATCAAAAGACATACACTAATACCAAATACTTGTGAATAAAACCTCCTTTGTATATTCAAAAAATATTTCAAATCCAACCTATGAATTATATTCTATGAGAACTTCTTGTTCCCTTTCTCTCTTCAGATATGCTACAAATTTCCCTCGTGCAGGAATATGTGTTCAGTGCAAGCATGTTCAGTGCAGGAATCCTCACTTTTGAGTGTGCCCAAATACAAAAACACATGTTCTGTAGAAACAACGGTATTTAGTGCAAAAATGTTTGATATAGTGCAGGAATACCTAGTGGAAGAATGTGTGTTCGAAAGCTTACTTTTGTTTTGTGAAATTCTTGTACAAGTAGAATGCCTGCACCACCTTTAGACCATGGTATTCAATAATTTTTATTATGGTTAAAATTTGTTTTATCATTTACTAAAGTAGGAGAGAAGTATTTTAAGTACAAATATATTTCGGTTATGAAATATTATGTTTTTAATAAGTACCATGTACACATTTTGTGAAATCATGAAGTGATTGTGGGATGTGTACGATTCATCCATAATACAATACTTACCTTTTTGAAAAAAATATTATCACTTGTTAATGATGGCCTTACGTCATATCATACCTCGCCTGACTGTTGCATTGAATCACCACCTTAACCGCCGCCCTTCACTAATGATCATTGTTCCTTGTACTTGAACCAATCCTTATCACATATGTCCCAAGGTTGTGATCTTAAGGATGGAGCCTTACTGTTGGAAGGTGGCTGATATAGAGGTCGATGGATGGCTCAGCTATCACAAAACATTTCAACAAAGCGTTTGAATTCTTGCTATAAGAGAACATGTCCGAGTACATGAACAATCTTGCAATATTGGAGGAATCCGGATTCCTCCCATTTCTACAAAAATTTGATGGATTTGACTTGGTTGTGGCACTATAATTCGCTCAAATTTTGATGGCATTTGAGCCAAGGTGGGTTTGCTAGAATTTGAAGTCACGGAGGATTCCATATCACAGGCCACATGCTTTGAAGCAGTAGGAGAGCTATGGTTTAAAAAGGGAAATATTGAGAAGAATATGTGGCACCGGTTCCTTGTCGACAAAAAACAAAAGGTGGACTAGAAGAAAGGACTCTAGTGTAATTCTATGCTAGGGAAATGAAAGGATTTGATGTACATATTGCAAAAATTCCTCACTTGTGAGGGTTGTTATTCATTGACCTTTCTGTACCATATACGACTGTTGCTACATTTTGAGTTGGGTAAGCTTATTAATTTCCCCTATTATATTCTAAGAAGATTGGAGAAAATGTCAAAAGGAAATCAGAAGGGTAAAACAAGCCATATTGAATGCAACTTATACCACCACGAGTTGAACACAATATTAATTAAAAAGGAGTTATCGGTCAAGAGTATGGCCCGAGAAGGATTTTTGAAGGAATTTCAAGAATGAGACACAATGAAGTCATCAAATAAGAAGAGTGCAAGTAATAAACAAAATTCCCAAACCCTAACCCCGCACCCTACCCAGACTAAGAGCAGAGTGAAGTTACTGCAGGTAGAGAAGAAGAGAGCTATTCTTGAAACCCCATCCATATTCGAAAGAAAAATCCAGAGTTCAACCAAGAAGAGGACTGCCTCTTCAAGGGAGGGTCACGTTCATTCAACCTCTCTGATACAATAGTATGATTCACTACCTACTTCACCAGGTGATAACAACCTTTCACTCCATGCTAAAGCGGCGGCTCACATAGTGGTCAATGAAGGCTATGTGGAGGAGGAAGATGTCACACCCTTGTCAGTCTTCCTTGGTGTTATCACTCAGAAAAAAAATGAAACATCATTCGATATAGTCTTAGAGGTTCATGTGTCAAAGGTATGGTCATAGAATTCATTTTTCATTACTTGGTTAAGGAAAATTTTAAAATTTTCTTATTATCTTATCCTAAGGTCCAAACCCACACCTATTCAAGTCTTTTCATGTCACATCAGTCATTATTTCCTGACATATTTCATTTCCCAAGCATACAACTCCGAAAAGGTCATTTTAGCCAAGAATCCCTACTTTCGTAGTGAATTACATAGAAAAAACACACTTTTCACTACGAAATTGCTAATACTTTCGTAGCGAAACTACCCAAAAATACACTAAGTACGTTACGAAAGGAGGTATTCCTGTCTGTCTTTTCAAAATAGCTGCTAAGTGTCATTCAATGATTGAAAGGGTTAGGATAGATGCCATTTGAGTCAGTTAGCGTTAAATCAAGGTACAATGGTCATGGTTGAAGTCATTATTACCATTTTAAGTATGTATGAGTCATGATTATGCCAGGAGTTGTCATTGAAATTTAAAATCTTTCCCAATTGAGTCATTTTTTATTCTCTAATCCCTCTTTTCATGTTATTGAGCTCTGGAGAGATATTTCACTGAGCCCAAGACGTGGTTGGTATTTTCAAAGGTTTGAAGGTATCATTGATCAATCGAGGCAGAGAAGACATAAAAGTACCATGGCTATAAATAGGAAGACCAACAAAGGTGGCCACTTTCTTAGATATGATCCATCAGACATGAACCTGATAAATGAAGACCCAACAACTTCAGAAGTTTTCAGAAGAACAGGGTGTTTGCAGTTTTTCCAAAGATTGCAAGGATGCCATGTACAAGTTTCTAAAGAATTTTCCCTAAATTTCAATGGTACAACTGCAAAAGTGGGAATTCTGAACCTCACCATGACACTAGAGACTATTGCAGCATCAACAGGAATTCCAAGAGGAGAAGAGAAATGGTTCAAAGGTTTCAAATTCAACATGCAGGAATGTAAAGAATTTTTAAAGCCAAAAAATAGTGAGGTTGACTTTACAAATGCCATTCCAAGGAGCTACATGAAAGATAATTTCTCAAAGCTACTACTTATCATTTAGAAATACTTCACTTGTGAAGGAAGGTATCATAAGGTTTATTCTTACCACTTCAAGCTTCTGCTACATTTTGTTCGTAAGAAAACTCTTGATCTACCTTTTTATTTATACAGAAGCTTAGCAAAAATGGCAGATAAGGTTCAAGATAAATTTGAAGGAAGTGAAACCTCACTTTTTCATCATGGTTTAATAAAGTTGTTGGTTTTAGATGAGTTAAAAAGACTAGGCAGAGACAGGTCTTCTTTTCTGTTTATCCGTGGTTTTGAAGTGGATGCCATCACCCCTAAAAGAACTCCTAAACCTAGAGGTATAACGTCACCTTTAGTGGTATAAAAAGGTGAACCAGTAATCATGGAAACAAAGCAATTGCAGAAACGTGATACACCTGTTGTTTCACCTGGAAAACAAAAGTCAACTATGAGAAAACCTGAAAAACAAGAGCCAACAGTGAGTAAACATGGTAGAAAAAGGATTACAAGAAAACAAACAGTTTCTAAGGGAAATTTAGAAGACATTCTTCATGCTATTGATATTGAAGAGACTCTCATAATCTAAGCTGAGGATATAGATGAGGGAGGCAAGAAGCTGAAGAAAGCTAAATCAGCAAAGAAGTTAGAGTTTGAAGGTGAGGATGCAGGTTTTATGTTTCAAGCTAGGAAACCCATGAAAAGAAATGATAGAAAACTCTTGGAAAATAGTAAAAAAGTTCAAAATGTCATTGAAATTACCCAGCCATTACCAAGATTTATTGACCTTTCACACCTGCAAAAGAAGAATCAGTCATCAAGCAAACGAAAGGAAAGGAGAAAATTATTTAAAAAATAGAGTTTGAGGTTCTTGAGGAGCATTTGAAGTTAGAAAATCATGAAATAGCAGTCTTGAAGAAAGAGGCAAGGAAACATAATGTCGAAAAAGTCTCGTTTGAGAAAATGAAAGAGATTTGGGAAGAGCAGGTTGATAGTGTGTCAAAGACCTTAGATGATACACATCAATTAATAAAATGGACTATGAAATTGAAGAAAGAGGTGAAGCATGTTAGAATAATGAACCTACACTTGAAATATAGCAACAGAAAACTGAAGGACCAAGTCAAAGACCTCCAAGAGCAGTTAGAATTGATCCATTGGGAGCTGGAGAAGAAAGGTTTGAAGATGACTGCAGTTGAGGAACCCATAGCTCAACTCATCATTAATGAAGAGAAAACACCTCAAGGCTCTTAAGTTGAGTTTTATTATGTTTTAAGAAGTTAATGGAATGTTGAAAACCAAGTTTATATAGTTGGAAGGTACCTTTTTGAAACAAGGTCAAAATCTGGAAATTACACAGTTTTCCACAGTTTCGTGGTGTTTCCTAGGCTTGAAGCCAGGAAAACGCTACGGAAATTTATCTAGCTGTATTTTTGCCTTTAAAACCACGTTTTGTAGCTTTCAAGAGGGGAGAATGGTGATGATGAAGTTTCATGTCATGATGGACACCATGCAAGAGCAAATAAGCAGAAATTTTGAGTGAAGAAGTCATTTTTTGGAGGCTATGAAAGCATGCTATGAAATTGCCTTGTTTTCATAGTGAGCTATCTTTGAAGGTTTCTAAGCATTTTAAAAGAATTTTTGGAGAGGTGGACAGATCCAACAGGTCAAGGGACCTTGCCAGAAAATATTTATGACTTGAAGACCATGAAATGGGGAAAGTTCATTAGCTGGAGCCTTCGTTGAAGATAGGGTCTTGTTTTCCTGAAAAATAGGGTTTGTTTCCATATGACGAGGAGAATATTTAAGATGTCAAGTAGTGATGAGATATGTCATAGCGTATTCGAACATGTGAAGCATTAGTTGTCATATATGTAATTATTTTAAGAGATAAGGTAGTTTGATGTAATAAATAGGAGTTTGAGTCCTATTAGGAAAAGGACTTTTTTAGAGTATAGCTGTCATTTTATAATTAAAAGACATGTTTTTCTATTATGTAAGCTTTCATTAGAAGAACTCGATGAATCTAGCCAAGATTCAGATCATCTTTGATGCAAGAAGGTCTATTTAAAGGCAGATTATCGAAGTTGTAAAGGGTTGGAGATTTTTTTCACTACTGTTGCTTTATGTAATTTGACTTATATCAATAATACAGAGGACTTCTTATTGACAGACATGAGATTCTAATGGAGTTTTTAATGCCTTCATGATCTATATTTTTATGTGTACCACTTGAAATATTTCATCTTTATTACACAGAATTCATATGTTTATGCTCTGACTTCCTTTATTGATGAAATGACTGTGTTTCCCTATGTTCTATGTGTGATTTTCCTTTGTTAAAAACTCTTATCTGCCTCAACCTCCATGTCAAGAAACCTTGCCAATGAATCTACTGATTTTTTGACTCCATAAGCCCAATGGTTATAGACCTGTATTCTTTTCAACCTACATACATAAAAACAAGTTACCTTTCAAATAGAGTTAGACATATAGTTTCATCATTATCTAATATCATAAAACCCTTTGAGAGATCCCTCTCAGACTGAAGAGGCTAAGCTTCAGTCACAAGATGGTTTGAAACAGTTACATAGATTTGTCTGACTAGCAGCCAATCAAGCACAATTTTGTGATAACACTTGGAAATATGAAGAGAAGGAAAACGATGCTGACACCCAATGTAAATGCAGGAAAGGACACAATAGTGGGTCAAACGAACATTAAAGTGCAGGGAACTGAAATCCTCGGTAATTTTTATGTTCAAGGTATTGAAACCCTCAGTAATGCTAAAGTGCAGGGTACTGAAACCCCTGGTAATATGAAGATGCAAGGTACTGAGACCCTTGGTGACATTAAAGTTAAGGTTACTGATGCCCTTTAAGATATCGAAATGAAGGAAATTTTTGGCTAGGGTACTCTTGACCATGATGATGCCGACACATGTTCAGAATCAACTGTCGAGAAAATTCCTGCACCAAAATAATTGGGAGAGTAAAACATCACCCTCCACCTAAACAGTCAAATAGAAGAGCTCAAGCAGCGTATTTATGGCTTGGTGATATTAAACCAACCCATGAAAGAGTAGGGGACAATGTAGAAATAGAAAAGTACAGAGCTAGAAAAGGAAGTGAAAGAGCAGAAACAACAAGTAAAGATATGGAAATTCCGAGCATAAAAATACAACGGGTTCCTTAAAAAGGTGACCAATCAACTCAAGAAAGCTCGAGGCAAGAAGATGAAGACACTGAAAGCAGGGACAAGAATATAAGTTCAGGACTAAAATAAGGACCATGCAACTTATACCACTAATATGGAAATTTTGAGCATGCAAATTATACCACCACGAGTTGATCGCAAGATTAATTAAAAAGGCGTTATAGGTCAAGAATATGACCTAGGAAGGATTTTTGAAGGAATTTAAAGAACGAGGCATAGTGAAGTCATCAAATAAGAAGAGTGCAAGAAACAAGGGAAATCCTGAAACCCTAACCCTACACCCTACCAAGACTAAGAGCAGATAGAAGTTACTGTAGGTATAGGAGAAGAGACCTACTGCTGAAACCCCATCCATATTCAAAAGAAAAACCCAGAGTTCAGCCAAGAAGAGGATTGCCTCTTCAAGGGAGGGTCATGTTCAATCAAAATCTCTAATACAATTGGACGATGCACCACCTACTTAACCAGGTGACAGCAACCTTTCACTCCTTGCTGAGGTGGCGGCTCACATAGTGGTCAATGAAGGTTATGTGGAGGAGGAAGACGACACACCCTTGTCAGTCTTCCTTGGAAATATGAAGAGAAGGAAAATGGTGCTGACTCCAAATTTAAGTGTAGGCAAAGACCCAACAATGGGTCAAATGAACGTTGAAGTGTAGGTTACTGAAACCCTCGATAATTTTGATGTGCAGGGTACTGAAACCCTCGGTAATTTTGAAGTGTAGGGTACTGAGACCCCTAGTAATATGGAAGTGCAGGGTACTGAGACCCTTGGTGACATTGAAGTTTACGGTACTGAAGCCCTTTACGATATCGAAATTAAGGAACTTGTTTTCCAGGGTAATATTGACCATGATGATGTCGTCCAATGTTCAAAATCAACTGCCAAGAATATTCCTACACCAGAAGAATTGGGAGAGTAAAACTCCATCCTCCACCTGAACAGTTAGATAGAAGAGCTCAAGAAACTTATTTATGGCTTGGAGATATTAAACCAACCAATGAAAGAGCAGCGGACAATGCAGAAACAGAAAAGTAAAAAGCTAGCAGAGGAAGTGAAAGAGCAGAAACGACAAGTAAAGATATGGAAATTTTGAGCATCAAACTGCTATGTGCGTCTTAAAAAGGTGACCAATCAACTCAAGAAGGCTCGAGGCAAGAAGATGAAGACAGTGAAGTGATTTTAACTCGTATAATTTTTCCTTCTCGAAATTTAATTTATTCCTGTGAGAATCGTGCAAGCACGTTTCTTGTACTAGTGCATTTTCAGTTCTACAAGTCTATTTATTTGGTTCATTTCAGCAAAGTATTTTTGTTTCTTTTCCTTTATAAGTTCTTGATTCATTTATGAAAGTGATTTTTTATTTCTAAGACAAAGGCATTTTTAATATTAAAGATTTTAAACTTAACAGTTAATGGTGATTTGATGAATACAGCATAAACATTGTTATAATGTAAGGATCTATACCTGCACTTTACACTTTCAAGGAAAGGATTCAATTTCATATTAAATTATCAAGTGAACCTTTTGAATTAAAAAGATTAGAAAGGAAGATATGATTTATATGAATAGCCATGATAGGAATAAGCCTGCTTTCATAATCAAATGATTTTTTTAATTGCATGAAGTAGTTCTCTATTTGAAGAAAGGTTTTCTTTGACTTTCGAAGTTAATTCATGTTTTGAGATTAAGTTTGGTTGATGCATATTTCTACATGTGGAAGACATTTTCAGAGTTTTGTTCACCTTTGTAAATTATTTCGTTAGTTAACACGCTTTTTATTTTCTGAAAGTAATTTGAAAACTTGGTGCAGGAACCTCTGTTGCAGTACAGGAATCGATATCCTGATACATGAACAGAGTTCTCTAGTCTCGAGACTTAGAGCTCCTACAAGAAGATTAAAATCTTCAGTATAACTACAAAACCTACTCCCAAAATATAAACTTCATTCCAGTACAAGCACAATGTTTTGGTGCAAGAACATTGTTGAAGTACAAGAATGACAGTTTAGTGCAGGAAGGAATATCTTTAAAGAAGACAAACACCTTTAATAGTCCAACTATCGATTTGTCATATAACTGCACTGAAGATAAACATAAATATTCTTTCCATTGATCGGGATTTTTTGCAGAAGCTTGTGAAATCCTTTTATTTTATTTCGTTGCAAAGTACTTTCTTTCATATTCTAGCACTAGAATTTCTTTGATATTATTTTCCATGTAATCATTCCTTTTTTATTCTGCAATATTGTAATTAAAGAAGTATAAATAGAAATATTAAAGGATCGTGTCATTTTTGGCATTTCCTGTGCTTCGCCTCTAAGTTTTACGAAACCCCCAGGTTGACAATTAAGTGTTGAACATGTATGCTAAACCACAATTCCTTCACCCAACATTTTGGCACTGTTGTTGGGGAGGCGATTTGAAATTGGTAAGACATTTATGTTTTTCTACAATAGGGCTAAGTTTTCTATTATTTTTTCTGCAATGTGCTTCTATTATTTGAGGGAATTTATAGGTGCTAATTTATTATTTTAAATCGCAACATTTTATTGAGTTTTTATTTTGTCATTTTTTGAGATGAATGCATAAAAGGGGTAGGGGTTCGAAGCCCAATAGGGGTCGAGGAAACACTGATAAATCTAAAAAAAATCTCATATTGGGCCTTCTCTTGCAGGCAGAATGTCCAAACAAACACAAACCCATCACATAGGAACTATCCACTTAGACTCTTGTGACAATAGTTCGGGTGTGATACAACCAACAAAGGCAAAGAAGGAGACTGCTAGAATTCAAAGTAAACCAACCCATATTCGACCTTCTCAACCTGTTGAGGGAAGTTCATTTGGAGTTACAATAATGGTTGATCATGAAGACCATGCTGAGGGGAGTGGATAAAATTAGGTAAATGAGAAACAATCCACCTTCGTATTTCCGATTGTGGATCCAGACATGGTTGTGCAAATGAATAATATTACTCCATCAGCTATTCCTCATTTCTATGGTAAGGTACATGAGGACCCATATCTTTCTTATTTGAGTTTGACATATTATGTAGAAGCTATGATTACTCCTCAGATTCTTAGAAGTTAAAGTTGTTTCAAGCCAATCTCAAGGACTTAGCATTCCGCTGGTTCATGGGATTACGAAAAAACACTATAGCTTCTTGGGAGTATATGAAGAGAGTTTTTTTATTAAAATATCATGAATATTGTAAAACTAGAGAGATGCAGGATGAAATCTTCACCATTGTGCAAGGTGATGATGAGACCTTGGAAGACTATCTCGAAATTTTTTTTTATATCCTCTAAATGTCAAAACAAAAATTTGATATAAGTATTATTAGAACCTTGTTCTTACATGGTCTTACTAATTATTCTAGAAATACATAAATCTATCAGGACAAGGGGATATTTTTCATAAACCTTTTGATCATATTTGTGACCTGTGTGGGAAATTCTCAAGGAATCGGTCTAGATCCGGTAAAGGAAATCGAAGTAGAAATAACAAAGATGGGTCTACAGATGCTATGATTATTTGAACGGAAAACAAAATGGAAAATATGAAAATTGAAATAATGAATATTGTTAGCAACCAAATAGACTCTTTAAAATTTCAACAAAAACTTGTAGAACAACCAGAGTCATTGTCTATTTTTTGTCCAAAGTGTAGGAAAAAGCATCCTTTAAGAGAATGTCCTAATGATGTTATGGGAAATAATAAATGTGTGATTTTTGTAGAGAGCCATGCCACTGAAAAATGCCCCTCCATACCTAGATTGAAGTAGTATTCAGAGGAGGGTAGCCTGAACCTGATTCATTTCAGGCTATTGGAGCACAGATAAATTGGCCTCAGGTAGGTGAAGGTATGGCTCCTGAACTTCCTCCACATTTTTTTAGTTATAATGCACAACCATGTTCCTATCATAACACTAATCACTCTGAACCAAGGCAGTATGGGAACCACTTTCAGTATGGACAACCCTCCCAATATTGGCAACAATATTGGAGAGGGCCAAACCATTCACATAATTCATATCCTGCACCTATGCAATCATATACACCTACATATGCACCTTACCCAATTCCACAAACATCGCTACCCCATCTAAGTCAGCGAATGCCACCATTACCTTTACCTTCGTCGTTCCGACCTCCTCAACTTCCTGCTCAACCATACCAAATCCCAATAATAAAGTAGTAGAAATGATCCATTCTATTAAAATGTTGATTCCACCCCTTTATCAGTCTATTCTAGTTGGGGTCATTGATCTCCAACTGATATTAGGGAAGTGAGTAACATTAGAAAAACAAAAGCAGCCCATGGTGATTATCGAAGAGAAAATTGAGGAGGAAACTCCTGACCGTTCTGGGAGAGATGTCACCATTTAGCCCATCCACTTACCTTCAAAGCCTTTACTATCCTCTTCAAACTAACCTCCCTATTTAGAGAGGCTAGTTGTGGAGAGGAATGACCTCGTTCTTGAGTCTAGTCTGGCTTCTGAGCTTAGGAATATTTTCATGAGGATCCCTTTACTCCAAGATATAAAAGAGATCCCCATCTGTACAAAAATAATTAGGGAACTCAGTCTCAAGAATCTGGGAAGAAAAAGAGCAGAAACTTAAACCATTCAATTTGTTGGAAGAGTATAAGAGTTAATGACACGGTGTGTGCAAATGGAAAAATATATCAACCCTGGAAACCTTGTTGTCTCTTTTTAGATAGGCAATGTCCTTGTCTCCAATGTGCTTATAGACCTAGGGGTAGACATTAATGTTATGACCAAGAAAACCATGGATCAACTTGGGTTGATCCACATTTCTCCTACTCCTACTATGCTTGAATCGGTAGATAAAGCTAAAATCAAGTCGGAGCGAGTATTGGACGATGTGGCTATTTCGATAGACTCTTGGGAATATCTCGCAGACTTCATTGTGCTTCAAACAAATAATCATGTGGGAAAACATCCCTTGATATTGGGATGACCTTGGCTTGCTATGGGTGATGCTTATAGTTGATGATGTTCTAGTGACATGTACATTTCCCATGGAGATTCTAGGAAGAAAGTCACCTTGTATCCGCCTGCTAGATCTATCTAGGAGCTTCGAGAAACCTTATGGCTAGATTATAGTAGTTTTTGGTGTGCCAAAATTCCCTAATTGTACCCTCTTCCTATAACTATTAACCTCTGTTTCATATTTATAAACCTTTTCATTCCTACAATAGTCCAAGATAATCAACTATTCCTACATATACTTCGTATTTCATAATTAAGAGTTATTAGGTACTTAATTAATTATTTTATATAGATTTCATGCTTTTAATGATTTCTTCTAACTTATGATTACCTTCCTAAAATTAATTGAAAATCTAAGTGTTAATTATTATGTAGTGTGATCCAGTGCAGGAAAATTCCTACACTCGCCAACACATATTTGTTTGTGATCTTCGCACAGTTGATCATTCCGTGCCAATGTTTTTTATCGATGTCTCTTAGTTCGATGTAGATTATCTAAAGATGGATATAGGCAGAGTATAGGAAGGGATACTTCCCAAAGCTCATTCCTTGTTATAACCATTAGTCTATTTTGTAATTTCATTTGTTAGTCTATTCAGAATAAGGGCTTGAATTAGAAATGGCTCTGTAACTAGTAGTTTACGACTACAGGCCGAAAGAATGTATATAATGTAGATCTTAAGTAAAGCCAAGTTTGTGATATTTGGATATTGTAATATTGTTTACTTTTTAATTTTGTATCACCCTCATTCTGGGCTGGACTCGCATTATCATGTATGTTTTCTTATCGAAGTTAATACAAGGAACTACACCATGATTTATTCACACTGTGCTTAAATATTATTTATGCGTTGATTAAGTGCTGAATCGTTTCGTTTCCTAAACGGGAAAGGAACTGGTTGGCTAGGTCCCAGCCAACCCAACTTGTTTACCAATGTGCTTTCATCAATTAAAGGGTTTGTGTGTATTTATTTATTTGTAGATGCGTGGTTTAATCGTTATCATTTTTGTTTCAAAGTTCTGAGTTAAATTCATTCCATAGTCAAAGTGTGAAATGGATCCGTGTGAGAAGTTTGAATTAAGTTAATTTCTTTCCTGCAATTATTACCTGTAATTTCTTTCCTGGAATTCTTTTCTGCAATTTATTTTTGCAATTTCTTCCTTACTTTTCTTCTACTTGGATTGTGCAGGAAGTTTCTTCCTGCACCAATGCATGTTGGATTTTGCACTCTGGTTTACTCATTTATTTCACAGCAAGTGTTTCGCTCCTTTTTCTGTTTATGATTTCATTTATTCTTGCAAGTAAAACATTGTTAATTAAAGTAACCATTCTCAATATTAAAAGTAAAACTATTGAATGTTATAAGAATGACTATGTGAATTAAGAAAGGATGCCATTGAAAACATTACACTTTGAACTTGCAGCTCACGACTTGAGAGAAAGGATCAGGAGTAATCTGTAACATTATAAGTGAATTATTGAAAGATAGTTTGATTGCATGCAGATTACTTTGATTGTTTCTTTGATTGTTAAGGATTTTTATGCCTTGCAAATTTTATTTTTATTGTTAAGATCATTTAATTAAAGCATTCCTTTTTATGTGTGTAATTTATCTCAGAAATCAGCCTGCAATTGCAATTATTTTTAGCATGTCTTCTAATTCTTTCGAAAGTAATTGGAAACTTTGGTGATGGAAGCTCTGTCCCTATGCAAGAGTTGGTTCCTTGTCATAGGAATATAGTGCTCTAAGCCTTAAGGCTTAGAGCACCTACACAAAGGCATAAGTCTTCAGTAAATAAGGTAAAATAAAAAATTTCACATAAGTTTTGTACCTGCACTAGTGCAAGAAAACTACAAGAGTACATGAATGGTTGCTTAGTCTAGAAGGAAAATCACTTGGAAAGCAAATATTTTAAGATCGCTTCCAGTTGTGTGAAAGTTCCTTTATCAAATTCATTCTTTTACATTCCATCATTAGAATTGCTTTGGTGTCAAGTGCCCTTGAAATTTTTTTCTATTTGATTCTGTAATATTTCAATTAAGAAGTAGGAATAGGAGTAGGAAAATTTCATACCACTTTTGGCATTGCTTGTGCTTCGTCTCTAAGTTTACGAAACCCCCAGGTTGACAATTAAGTGTTGAGGAGTTTTCTTAAGTGCAATTCCTGCACCCAACATTTTGTCGCCATTGCTGGGGAGGTGATTTGAATTGGTAAGAAATTTTCATTTTTATACAATAAGGGTAATTATTCTATTATTTTTTCTATAGTGTGCTTCTATTGTTTGGAGGGATTTGTAGGTGCTGAGTTATTTTTTAATTTTCAGCTTTTATTGGAATTTTGTTTTGTCATTTTTTGAGATGAATGCCTAAAAGAGGTAGGGGTCCAAAGCCCATTAGGGCAGAGAAAATACTAATAATTCTAAAAAAAAATCTCATATTGGGCCTTTGTTTGTAGGAAGAAAGTCCAAATAGACCCAGTCTCATCACATAGGAATAGTCTACTTGGGCTCTAGCAGCTGTAGTCCAGGTGTGACACAACCCATAAAGGGGAATAAGGAGACTATCAAAACCCATATTCATCCTTACGAGTCTATTGAGAGTGGTTCTATTAGAGGAACAATAATGGCAGATCATGAAGACCATGTAGAAGGAACTGGTGAAAATCGGGTAAATGAGGAACAATCCACTTTTGGATTCCCAATTGTCAATTTGGATGTAAATATGAAAATGAAAAATATACCACCATCAGCTCTTCCTAATTTCTATACTAAGGTACATGAAGATCCAGACTCTTTCTTATTTGAGTTTGATATTTTATGTAGAATTTATGATTATTCATATCATGCCCATACGTTAAAGTTGTTTCTTGCAACTCTCAAGGACGCAACACTTCGTTGGTTCATGGAACTAGGAGGGAACAATATAGCCTCTTGGGAACAGATGAAGAGAGTGTTGTTGTCAAAATATCAGGAATATTGTAAAACTAGAGATATTCAAGATGAAATCTTTTCTATCGTGCAAAATGATGATGAGACTCTAGAGGACTACTTAGAGAGATTCATATACATCCTACAAAGGTCAAAGCACAAATTTGATCTAAGTACTACTAGAACCTTGTTCTTATGTGGGCTTACTGATGATGCTAGAAATAATTTAAATGTTTTAGGACAAGGGGATATTGCTCAGGAGCCTTTTGATCAAATCTATGACTTGTGAAGGAAATTCTCCAGGAACCAATATAGATCCGGTAAAGGAATTCAGAATAGAAATGAGAAAACCAAATCTACTGATGCTATGATCGTTGGATTGGAGAATAAAATGGACATTATGAAAATAAAAATAATGAATATTGTTATCAAACAAATAGACTCCTTAAAATTTTAGAAAAAACTTGTAGAAGAAGAGGAGTCATTGTCTATTTTTTGTTCTAAGTGTAGGAAAAAACATCTTTTAAGGGGATGTCCTCTTGATATAAAAGGAACTAATAAATGTGAAATTTTTGCAGAGAACCATGCCACTGAAAAATGTCCCTCCATACTTGGGCTGAAAGATGTACTTGTAGAAGGACAACTTGAAGCTGAATCATTACATGCTATGGGAGCACGAAGAAATTGACCCCGGGTAAGTGCAGGTATGGCTCCTTAATTTCCACCGCATTTCTTTCGTTGTAATTAAGATCCATATTCTTATCCGAACAATAGTCACTCTCAACATTGGAAACATGGGAACCAGGATCATTATGGATATCCCTCCCAATATTGGTAACAAGGATGGAAAGGGCCGAACCATTCACATCATCCCTATCCTACACCTATGCAATCATACCCACGTACATATGCACCTTACCCAATGCCACAACCATCACTACCTCAACTGAGTTAACCAACACCACCATTTCCTTTACCTCCACCATTTAGACCTCCTCAACTGCCTGCCCAACCCTTGTCTAACCCCAATAATAAAGTGGTACAAATGATCCATTCCATGAACCCACTTCCCTTACCTAGATATCAGTCTGTGCCAGTTGGATTCAATGATCTCCAGCTGAGATCGGGGAAGATAGTAGCCACACAGAAAAACATAAGCAACCTATGGTGATTATTTAAGATAAAGGTGAAGAGGAAACTCTTGACCATTCCAAAAATAATTTCACCGTTCATCCTATCCCCGTACCCTCAGAGCCTTTACCATTTTCTTCCAACCAGCCTCCCTATCTAGAGAGGCTAGTTTTGGAGAAGAATGACCCCATTCCTGAGTCTAGCCTAGCTTCCAAGCTTAGGAACCTTTTCATAAAGGTGCCTTTGCTCCAAGCTATCAAAGATATCCCCGTATGTACAAAAATAATTATGGAAATCTGTCTCAAGAAGTGAGGGAGGAGAATATTAGAACCTCAAACCATTCAATTTTTTGGGAGAGCAGCAGAATTAATGACGGGGTGTATGCACATGAGAAATATACTAACCCTAGAAATCATGTTGTCTCTATTCAAATAGGTGATATCTTTCTCTCTAATGTACTTATAGACTTGGGGAAAGCCATTAATTTTATGACCAAGAAAACCATGGATCAACTTGGATTGGTCCATATTCGTCCTACTCCCATTGTGCTTGAACTAGCATACAGATATAAAATCAAGTCAAAAGGGGTATTGGATGATGTGGTCATTTCTTTAGATTCTTTGGAATATCCCGCAGAATTCATTGTGCTTCAGCAAAAAATCCTATGGGAGGATATCCCTTGATCTTGGGACGACCATGGCTTGCTACGCCCAATGCTTATATTGGATGTCATTCTGGTGACATGTATATTTCCCATGGAGAATCTAGGAAGAAGGTCACCTTGTATCCACCCGCTAGATCCATTCAAGAGCTCAAAGACACTTTATGGTTAGACTACAATAGTTATGAGGAAACTTAATCTGTTTCCATGATCCATCAATATGTTGAGTGCTCAAAGGAGGGTGAGATTCAAGACTTCCTAAACAATCTAGACAATATGCCTAATTTTGAGTCATTGAGTCAAATTTTCAGTCTAGATTTTCAGGAAAGTCATGACTCTCTACCTCCCTTACCACCATCTTTGGTCACGCTTCTGTGTACTCTTGATCCTGATACTACTCTTGTTGAGATTAGTTTGGGAAAATCTTTACATATTTGTTTAGACTTGGATTCATCCTAGCAAGAGCATCTCGTGAATTTGTTGCGAAACCATGTTAATGCATTTGCATAGGGATATGAAGATATGAAAGGAATCTCTCCTGAAACCTGTAATCACCATATCTATATTCAGGATGGATCCCGACCCGTCCGACAACCCCAAAGGCATATGGATCCAACGCTAAGAGATGTTGTAAAATAAGAATTGAGAAAACTCTTGAATGTTGATTTTATCTATCATATTGCCGATAGCCAATGGGTCTCTCCATTGGTATTAGTCCTAAAAAAATATGGGAGATGGAGAATTTTCATTGAATATAGAGAATTGAACAAAGTAACTCTTAAGGATTACTTCACCCTTACTTTTATCATTCAGGTACTTGATACCCTTGCTGGTAAGAAGTACTTTTCTTTTTTAGATGGCTTTAGTGGTTATAACCAGATATAGATTTCACTCGAGGATCAAGATGAAACAAATTTTACATATCCATGGGGCACATTCACCTACCGAGTACTCTCGTTTGGGATATGTAATGTCCCTGATACCTTGCAAAGGGAATTCTGGGCTATTTTTGCTGATATTGAGAGTGTAGAATTTTATATGGATGACTTTTTTTTGTTTGGTGATTCATTTCAGGGAGCCCTTGAAAATCTAGAAAAATTTCTTGTGCGTTGCCAAGAAGCCCATGTTGCCTTCAGTGAAAAAAAGTGTAGATTAATGTGCAAGGCAGGAGTGGTGCTTCACCATCTTATTTTAGACAAAGGTATCCAGGTTGACCCTGCAAAAATAGAAATTATTTTGATTCTTCCTGTACCCAAAACTAAAAGGGAAGTGAGAGGTTTTCTAGGACATGCGGGCTACTATAGGAGATTCCTTGAGAACTTCTCTAGGATAGCTACCCCCTTTTTTCAACTTTTGGCTAAGGACAATGATTTTTCTTGGTCCACAGCTTGCCAATAGTCCTTTGAGACATTGAAGGAAAAACTAGTTCAGGCGCCAGTTTTGAGAGGACCAAACTGGTCCCTACCATTTCATATTTCCTCTGATGCCTCAGATACTACTATTGGCATATATTTATGAAAAGAAGAGATAAACAATCCTATGCCATTTACTTCATCAGTAAAAACTTGTCACCTGCTGAATTAAATTACACAGTTACTGAGAAAATGTTTTTAGCTATAGTATTTTCCATTAATAAATTTAGACACTACATGATAGGGTATGAAGTCTTTGTAAAACCTTATCCATTCACATTGTCATAGGGTTCCCTTTCCCTATAGCTTCCAGTCCTACTAGCGGGGTTAGGTCAGCAGGGGCTTGGCTCTCGAGCTGCTAGTTGGTAATTTTGCTAGCTGGTAATGATTGTTTCAGTTCATGGCTTCGGTAGTGGGTGAATGGCTTAAGAAAGACCAACTTATTGCTGCTATGGAACTTAGTGCATGAAATAAAACTAATAAATAATAGTATTATGTTTCACTAAGACTCGCATATATACGTTTCACTAAGATCATTCCGTGATAAAATATTTAATGAATAAACCATTAACTAGTGATAGAGTGACTATATGGTTATTATTGTTGTAGGAATTTAACATTACTATTGTTGATAGACTAGGAAAATCTAATGTGGTAGCAGATTTTCTTTCAAGATTATATAACCCTGGTGAAACAATTCTTATTGATGATGATTTTCCTGACGAACATCCATTTGTTGTGTCAACAAAATCCCCAAGGTTCACTGACATAGCTAACTATTTAGTCATAGGTAAAACACAACCTCACTTATCTACTCGTGAAAAGTGGAGTATCATACAAAAAAGTGCTACATATTATTGGGTTCAGGGATACCTATTTTACACTAGACCATACCTTATTATCAAGAGATGTGTAAGAGAGGAATAAGTGTTTGATATCTTAAAATCTTCCCATGATGAACCTTGCGGAGGTCACTTTTCTGATAACCAGACTGCATACAAAAGTCTACGAGATGGCTATTTTTGGCCTTCCTTGTTTAAGTATGCCAAACAATATGTCAAGAGTTCTGATACCTGTCACAAAGTTGGCCAACCTAATAAAACCAATGAAATGCCTTTATGTCATCAGGTTATGATTGAGCCTTTTGAAAAATGGGCTATTGATTTTGTAGGACTAATAAATCCAACTTCATTAAATAAAAAGCATATTTTTTTTTGTACAGATTCTGTTACAAAATGGGTAGAAGCTAAAGCTATTTCTTTTGCTACTGAAAAATTTGTTGTTGATTTTCTTTTTACTGGGACCTTTACTAGATTTGGTGTGCCTAGAGATATTATTTTTGATAATGGTCCGCAGTTTATTTCTAATGATGTACGGGTGTGATGGAGAAATACAAAATTCGGCACAATAAATCTACACCATACCACTCACAAGAAAATGGTCAGGTGGAGTCCACAAATAAAATAATTGAGTCTATCCTTACTAAGATAGTCAATATCCATATAAAGGATTGGGAGAATAAGTTATCGGAAGCCTTATGGGCATATCGAACCACTTGGAGGAATAGCATAGGACATACTCCATATGAGTTGGTGTATGGAAAACAAGTCCTTTTGCTGATAGAGTTCCAGATCAAGACTTTCAAAACTGTAGTCCAACAAGGGCTAGATATTTATGAGGCGCAACAAAAACGTCTCTTATAGTTGAATGAGTTAGATGAATTTCGAAGGGATGTTGTTCAATAGAACATACTATTTCAACAGTAGTACCAGAAGTGGCATGATAATTCTATCTGGAAAAATCAGTTCAAACCAGGTGATTGGGTACTCCTTTATGATTCTAGATTTAAATATTTCAAAGGGAAATTACATATACGCTGGATGGGACCTTATGAGGTAGTTAAAGTGTTTGAGAATGGAGCGGTAGAAATTAAAACTATTAATGGATAGAATTATGTGTTCCTGGTAAATGGGCATAGATTAAAGGTATATTTTCAGCCCCTTACTAAAGGATATTTTATGCAGCAAGTCCAACAACAATCTGAAAAAGGAGATGGTAGGTGGCAACACCGAACCATTGAATATTTGATTCTTTCTTTTCCTTATATAACAAAATGAAAAAAAATGAAAAAATGACAAAAAAAAATAAATTAAAGAAAAAAAAATCCTATAATTATGAAAAAAATTTCATTGACATGATTGAAGAAGGGTCAACTTGAAAACTAGCATGCTGGTAGGAAGATTGAAATTTCAATAAAAAGGGAATGTTGCTTGATTTTTTGATATGGTGGTTGTCACCAAGAAGAAGCAGGTTCAAGGAACCAAGCCCTTATCCAAGTTTGGGATAACTAGCGTGGATATTTTTATCCAGGTAACGCTTAATTCCCGCTGCATTTACCTTTTCTAGCATCGATGTAGGCATATTTTCAAGGTAAAATTTTTTCTTTTCTTCTATTTCCTGTTTCGTAAATTGCCACTATCTTTCTTTTCTTAAATTTTAGGTCCCTATATTACTAGTATGGTCCCTTATTGTTGTTAGTGTAACCCCCTTATTTTTATTTTTGTACCCCTGTAACCCCCATATTGTTATTATTGTGCCCTTACTTTATTATTGTTAGGTCGGCTAAGATTACATTGTGGCACCATGGACTCCTATATATAGAAAGGAGGTTTGTTCATTTGTATCATTCAACAATTTTTCATTTATGTAATGTATTGGAGGTTTCCCCCTCAAAGTGGCTGATTTATAAGGCGTTGATCTCTCTTTTCTTCTATTTTTGGAGCTGGTTTCATAACATTTGGTATCAGAGCTTTGGATTCTAGGGTTTCGCTGCTCCAAACAGGTCATCGTGGAATGCTTGCTATAAAAATTTTTGTACGAAGGTTCAGAAGCTGAAATTTTCATAGAGCGAATCTGAAATCTTGAGGAACCTCCTATAAATATTTCAGATCTTGGTTCACAATATTTTCGAAGATATGATCTGTGGAAGTTAGGGATTTTTCAGGCTCCCGAATTTCACCTAAAACAGGTCATTGTGGAAGTTTTGATATAAATTTTGATCTAAGAATGTTCATAAGCTGAAAATTCTACAGAGCTAAGATAAATTCCTGAGCACCCTTCTGTAAAAATTTCAGATCTTGGTTCGCAACAGTTTCAGAGATATGATCTGTGGAAGTTAGGATTGTTTCAGGCTCCCAAATTTCATATCAAAGAGGTGACCGTGAGAAAAGCATCATAACTCTCTCTCTGAGCATCGGATTGGAATTCTGCAAAAATTAGTTTCAAGTACATGGATTTTAGATTCATTTTTATCAATTTCAGAGCCGAAGGAGAAAAATGACAAGTGACACACTGTACAAGTTCACTCCACTGAACCTATCCATAATTAGGTCATTGTGGGAGATTGGGCATAACATTGCCTTGAAGAATCCAAATCAGGTCAGACCTGTGGCATTTGAAATATGCTTCAGAGGCCTACTATAGGGCCAAGTTTCAGATATTAAGGATCCGAAATTATAGAGATAATTCAATTTCAATATCGAGTGCCTCAAAAGCAAGAAAAAGGTGTATTTGTTTTCCGAATTGCATAAGTCTTGTTTGAAGAATCAAGTTGAATTGATTCCAAGGGCGTATTATAGAATAGATATCAGTATTGGGTTCTAAAATGCCCCCTAAAAATAATCCAACACCCATTAAGCCTTTATAATTATCTACTATGACTCATGAAGATGAAGAATGGAAACATGACATATCAGAATTACAAGAGCAAGTGCAACAAATTTCGCTCTCGCAAAGAGCAACAAAAAATGACATGGAATTTTTGAAGAAAGGCGTGGAAACTAAGATGGATGGTTTGAATAAAGGTGTGGAATCTAAGATGGATGGTTTGAATAAAGGTGTGGAATCTAAGATGGATGGTTTGAATAATGGCATGGAATCTAAGATGGATGGCATGGAAGCTGGCATGGAATCTAAGATGGATGACATGGAAGCTAAGATCGATGAAAAAATGGAAAACATGAAGAATGATCTAAAACCAGACATGGAAGGTTTGACAAAGTTGATACAAGAAATGTTTCCTAATGGTGAAAAGATAGCATATGAAACTCATGATGAGTACAAAATAAATGTTAATCGTGATTTCATAAACTCTAATGTTGGAGGGAAGAAGCACCATATTCCAAAAAGGGATATGAGGAAGTTTGATGGAAATGATCTAGTAACATGGATACTACAGATGGAGCAATATTGTGATCTCAATAATGTGCAAAACACACAAAAGGTATGCATTGCAACTTTATATTTAAAACAAAATACATTTGTATGGTATCGATGGCTTTTCTCCCATAAAAAAATTGTCACTTGGTTAATTTTTATGGAGGAAATGATAGCACATTATGAGGATACAAAGAGCAACACCTTCTTTAGCCAATTGATAAATCTCAAACAAAAGGGTTTAGTGGGGGAGCACATTGAGGACTTCCAAGAATTGAATATAAGGGTAACTGATATTCCAGAGGAACACAGGATTGATCTCTTCATAGGTACTTTAAAGGATAACATCCAACATGAAGTTCATGTTTTGGAACCTGATTCATTGGAGAAGGCATTCAGGTTGGCCAGAAAAATTGAATGTAAAATTATGGCGACAAGGAAGCCTACCACTCACTTCTATATAGAGGGAAGTGTTGCTACTCCTAGATTTGCACAACCTACAAGGTTGACACCACAAAAATTGGAAGGAAAAAGAGCAAAAGGGATTTGCTACAGTTGTGATAACAAATACACTAAAGGTCATAAGTGTGTTGAGAAGAAATTATTTTACATAGATTGTGAAGAGGAAGAAGAAAATGAACAAGAATCTTCAAAAGAAGAGGATATACACCAAGAACCAACCCTAGAAGAAGAAGAAGTGAGTCCGACCATATCATGTAATGCATTGTCAAGAATTACCACTCCTAAAACTCTCAAGATAGAAGGACATATCAAGAAGAAAAAGGTAATATTGTTGATTGATTCGGGTAGTACCCATAATTTTATTCATTGTAAGGTAGCCAAGGAATTGAATTGTTTCCTATACCTAGCACCAGAATGTCAAGTGATGGTTGCAAATGGAGGAACTATAAATTTCTCTAGAAAATACCATAATATCAAGCTAGACATGGGAGAATATGTATTGAATAGTCCAATTATTTCCATTCCAATGGGAGGTGCTGATTTTGTACTAGCAGTACAATGGTTACAATATTTGGGGATGGTAGCTTTTAATTTTCAAGAACTTTTCTTGAAATTTTTTTCGGAAGGAAAGGAAATCGAATTACGGGTATTGTAGGGAAGCCATGAAAGATAATAAGATCTAATTTCATGAAAAAGATTATGAAGAAAGAACAACGAGGCATAATTGCACAATTATGCTCACTAGAAGTCCCAACATCAAAATCATCTATTTGTCCAGATCTCCAAAAAGACTTGGACAATCATTCCAAGGTGTTTGAAACTCCCAAAGGACTTCCACCTATTCGTGATCATGATCATGCTATTCATTTTATACTAGGAATTTTTCCTCCAAACATCAGGCCTTATAGATATCCTTATGTCCAAAAGAGCGAAATTGAACATATGATTGCAGAAATGTTAGAGGCGGGTATAATTCAACCTAGTCAAATTTCTTTCTCTGCTCTTGTAGTATTGGTACACAAGAAGGATGGATCATGGTGCATGTGTTTGGATTATAGGGAGCTCAATAAGCTCACCATTAAAGATAACTTTTCCATTCCTATGATTGATGAATTATTGGATGAATTACATGGAGCAATTTATTTTACTAAATTGGATCTTCGTTCAAGATATCATCAAATTAGAATGAAGATTGAAGATATTCCAAAAACAACATTTCAAACTCATGAGGGTCATTATGAATATTTTTTCATGCCTTTTGGCCCTACCAATGCACCTTCTACATTTCAAGGGTTGATGAATTCCATTTTCAAACCCTTAGAAGATTTGTGGTAGTATTTTTTGATGATATACTAATCTATAGTAGGTCTTGGAAGGATCATGTTCAACATGTTGACAGGCTGCTCAAACTATTGGAGGAGAAAAAATTATATGCAAAAACATCCAAATGTTTCTTTGGAATAAAAGAGGTGGAATATTTGGGTCATATTGTATCTCACGAGGGTGTTAAAGTAGACCCTAACAAAATTGAAGCCATTAAGGAATGGAAAGTCCCCACAACCATAAAGAAGTTGCGTGGATTTCTTGGGTTAACAGGGTATTATCACAAGTTTGTTAAGAATTATGGGAGAATAACAACACCTGTAACAACATTATTGAATAAATATGTATTTTCATGGAGTATTGAAGCAACTAAGGCCTTTGAACATCTTAAAGAGGCAATGTGCCTAGCACCAGTATTAGCTACTCCAAACCTCACAAAAACCTTTATTATGGAGTGTGATGCCTCAGGAAATGGAATTGGTGTCGTTTTAATGCAAGAAGGAAGACCCATTGCTTTTGAAAGTCGTCCAATCAAAGGAAACTATTTACAAAATGCTATTTATGAGAAGGAAATGTTGGCAATACTACATGCACTAAAGAAATGGTGACCTTACCTAATGGGAAGACACTTCAAGCTAAAAATTGATCATGATAGTCTTAAATACTTTTTGGAACAAAGACTATCTTTAGAAGAGCAGCAAAAATGGGTCTTAAAGATGTTGGGTTACGACTTTCAAATCATCTAAAGAAAAGGGAGGCTAAATGTTGTTGCAGATGCACTCTCAAGAAAGGATGAAGAGGTGGAAGCATTGCTTTGTGCCATTTATATTATCCAACCAGATTGGATAACCGAAGAAAGGGATGAATGGAAGAAGGATGAAGAAGCATGGACACTGATTCAAAAGTTTCAGCAAGATCCTAGTACATCTGATACATTCACTTGGAAAAATGATTCCTTATGGTACAAAGTTAGCTTATATATTTTCAATAATTCCCAACTAAAAAAAAAAAATTGGAATTGCACACTTCTCCTATAGGAGGACACTCGAGATTTTTAAAAACTTACCACAGGGTGAAGAAAGAATTTTTTTGGGATGGCATAAAATATGATATTCAAAAGTTTGTGGCAGAATGTTTGGTTTTCCAGCAAAATAAAGTTGAAACAATTAAGACCCCAGGTCTACCACAACCTTTATCCATTTCAAGTCAGCGTTGGGAGGAGATTTCAATGGATTTTATCACAGTTTTACCTAAGTCCAAAGGAAAGTGTGTCATAATGGTCGTAGTTGATAGACTTACCAAGTATGCACACTCTTGTGTGTTATCTCATCCATTTAAAGAAAGTACAATTGCTAGTGCATTTATGGAAACAATTCAAAAGCTACATGGAAACCCAAAGATTATTGTAAGTGATAGAGATCCCATTTTTACAGGAAATTTTTAGATGGAATTATTTTCTTGTTTGGTTACTCAACTAGATCATAGCTCATCTTATCATCCTCAATCCGATGGTCAAAATAAGATAGTAAATAATTTTTTTGAAGGATATCTTCGTTGTTTCGTATCTGATAAGCAAGCAAAATGGGTCAAGTGGTTACCTCTTGTTGAATGGTGGTATAACACTTCCTTCCATATGTTAGCAAAAATTACCCCATTTATGGCACTTTATGGATATCATCCACCGTCCATCACATATTATTTAAGGGAAAATTCTAGGGTTCAAGCAGTGGAATATCACATCGAGCATCAACAAGAAGTTCTCCATCTCTTAAAGGATAACCTAAATTTAGCAAAAAATTGAATGAAACAAAAGGCAGATCAACATCGCAACGAGAGAAGTTTTGATGTAGGATATTAGGTATTTTTACGGCTACAACCATACAAAAAATATCCCTCAAGCAAGATAAGAAGGATAATAAATTATTGCCAAATTACTATGGTCCTTACAAGGTGTTGCAAAATATTCGTACTATGGCATACAAATTGGATCTTCCTGCTTCTTCGCGACTGCATCCAATTTTCCATGTTTCATGCTTAAAGAAGGTTATAGGGGACAAAATTCCAGTTCAAACAATATTTCCTGAACTTGATGAGGAAGGAAAAACCATATTGGAACCTGAAGCAGTCACGAAAACAAGAACTCGACAGCTACAGAATCGATCAATTTCAGAGTATCTCATCAAATGGAAGAACTTACCCACTGAATATTCTACATGGGAGGATGAGAATTTTATACAGAAGCACCCGGAGCTACTCAAGCATCTAGGACAACACTTTTTTGAAGGAGAGGAGAATGTTAGGTCCCTATATTACTAGTATGGTCCCTTATTGTTGTTAGTGTAACCCCCTTATTGTTATTGTTGTACCCCTGTAACCCCCATATTGTTATTATTGTACCCTTACATTATTATTTTTAGGTTGGCTAGGATTACATTGTGGGCCCATGGACTCCTATATATAGAAAGGAGGTTTGGTCATTTGTATCATTCAACAATTTTTCATTTATGTAATGTATTGGAGGTTTCCCCCTTGAAGTGGTTGATTTATAAGGCGTTGATCTCTCTTTTCTTCTATTTTTGGAGCTGTTTTCATAACATTAAATCCCACAATGAATTACCCTCCTTTTTCTTCTAAGGATATTACCTTTACCCGATTTCGTAAAATCCCTCTTTTTCCCTTGAATTTTTTCCCACATCATGTTTTTCTTATCCCCCTTGGTGATATTATTCTTGGAATGCTTGCTGAAATGTTCCCTCCCATTCTGAAAATCACCCCCTTCCCACTTCTTTATTCCTTCATAAATAGATTGCAGAATTTGATGCAGTCAACCGAGAAGGCATGCTCATGAAACACCAAAGGATGGCGAATAAAACTTTTCTTGTATATTTAGGAAATTTTTTTAAAGTTAAGCTGAAGAATTGTGTTCTATCAGAATTTTTATTTTGGTTAATTCCCTGGTGAAAAAACGCATGGTACAAGAAGGATCAGTGCAAGCACGATGCAGTGCAAGCATGATTAGTGCAAGAACGATTAGTACAAGAACGCGACCGACTGTGAAGGGTAGTGTAAAAAAATAATAACACAGTATAGGAGCGCTTCATGCAAAATGTTTATGGAATTTTATTTCTCTGCACATGAGTGATTACTGCACTGATAGATCATAACATTGTATTTTTTAATTAATACTTGTTTTATCATTTACTGACTTAGGAAATTTTTTAAAGTGCAATATATATTGGTTTTTGAAATCTAATCTTTTAATAAGTACCGAAATATGTCTTAATTGAATTATGAGGTGAGACGTGGGACAATACAGATTGTTTGAAATCCAATACTTACCCTCTTTGAAAGGATCCTCCATCACTTGTTCATCATTATCTTACCCCATAACCCGATCATCCATGACCGTTACACTGTCGTCGTATAAGCCTCCACCACATCCAATTATTATCTCTTTGCTGTAGCAGAGTGATATGTGTATGCATCCAATCCGAGGAGCCTTTTTTAATCATTAAACAATATTGGATAGAGGGGATCGAAAAGACAGTGGATGGATGAACCTCCGGCATAAAATTCTCGGCAACCTTTGATACTTCTCACTATAGAAACCTTTTGAGGCTGTGACAGGGATATGAGACAGGATTCGAATATGGCACCTGTAAGGAATGAGCCATCATCCTTGAGGGAGATAGAACAGACCGCAGAATACCGAAACAGTCTTGCACTATTACAAGAATCTGGGTTCCTTTCATTTTTGTAGAAGTTCGATGGCTTCGACATGGCCGTGGTTCTGGATTTTTCAAAGACATTTGAAGGAGGTCGAGCTAGAATCAACTCATTAGAATTGGAATTGATAGAGGAGTCCATTGCGTGAGCTACAGGCTTGCCAACTACAGGGGAACAGTGGTTAAAAAAGGAGTGGCTTGAAAAGAAATGATGGTGTTAGTTTGTAGTTGATAGAAAGATCAAAGTTGATTTGAAGAAGGAGCTTCCGCGTAGCTCCATGATTAGAAAATGGCGATACCTCTTCTTAATGTTACAAAAGTTCCTGACTTATGAAGGACGTTATTCCATAGCGTTTGTATATCATTTTTTGTTATTGATGCACTTTGAGTCAGGGAAACTTATTAATTTTCCCTACTACCTTCTCCGAAGTCTTGAGAAGATGGTGCTGTGCAGAGTGGGGATGCAAGCCAAGTTTCACATAAGTTATATCACCATCTGCTTATCACAATCCTTGTCAAGAAAGCACTGGAAGAAAATGGAGTGACATGGAAGGCATTCCTGAAATATTTTCGGGCAAGGAGTGTAGGGAATTTTGCTAGCATGAGTGCAACCAGGAAAAGGAAGGTAGAGACACTATCCTCTGTCAAGAATAAGAGTAGAAGTGAGTCAGTGCAAGTAGAAAATAATTATGTCAAAGATGATTCACCCTTGGCAAAGAAAAGAGTGAACAAAAACCCGACCAAGAAGAAAAAATTCTCTCCAGGGATAAAACATCATCAGTCGAGCTCTCCGATTGTGATCGATGAATCACTGCAAGTTTCACCTGGAGATAATAACCTTTCAGTTCTTGCAGACGCTCATCCCACACCATGGTGAATGAAGATAATTTAGAAAGGGAGGATCACATATCTCTGTTGGCCTTCATCCACAGGTTAAAAAGACAAAATATGACACCAAGTGCAAGAGAAGATCAGTCATAGGGTCAAGAAGATGACGAGGCACAATACATAGAGACCCTCGACAGTTTTGATGAACATGGTACTGAAGTCCCTGATCGATAGGATGAACAGGGCACTAAATTCCCTGATTAATTAAGTGTGCAAGCTACTAAATCCCTTTCCACAAAAGATGTGGAGGGTACTGAAACCCTTGGTGACATGGAAATCCCTGGCGGAGAAACCCTTAGCGATTTTGATCTTGGCAATGACGGGACTTGCTTGGAGTCCATTGCAGAGAAGGTATTCACATCAGAGGAGCTAGGAATGGTGACCTCTACCCTCTACCTCAATATCCGGATAGTAGAATTCGAACAACAATTTCATGACCTGGAAGCTTTAAACCGGGTCATGAAGGAGAAAAATTGGCAAAAGCAAGGCTAGGTAGGGTCGGTTGCAGAGGTCGAAGAACATAAATGACAAGTGATAATATGGAAGTTTCATGCTTCTAATTTCTACAAGCACCTCAATAAGGTGAAAAAACAATTGAAGAAAGCCTGAGGTAAAAATACAAAGGTAGTGCAGGCTAGAATCAACATTGAAGTGCAGGATTGAAACATGGCCCTCATTTTTGAATATTTTTTGCACCAGGGAAAACGTTGTGTGAGGACACACAATAGATTAGGGATGGGAGGATGTTGGTGTGCCAAAATTCCATATTTTTACCCTCTTCCTATAACCATTAACCTCTATTTCATCTTTATAAACCTTGTCATTCCTGCACTAGTCCAAGATAATCAACTATTCCTACATATACTTCGTATTTAATAATTAAGAGTTATTAGGTGCTTAATTAATTATTTTATATAGATTTCATGCTTTTAAGTATTTCTTGTAACTTATTATTACCTTCCTAAAAGCAATTGAAAAAATAAGTATTAATTATTATGTAGCGTGATCCAGTGCAGACTGATTCCTGCACCCGCCAACACATATTACTTTGTGATCTCCGCAACAATTGATCATTCCACACGGGCATTTTTTGTCCACATCTCTTAGTTTGGTGGGTATTATCTGAAGATGGATATAGGCAAAGTATAGTCAATGATACTTTCCAAAGATATGGTCTATGACCAACAAAACCCATGCCTTGTTATTACCATTAGCCAGTTTTGTAATGTCATTTGTTAGTCCGTTCAGCCGAAAGGATTGAATTCAAAATGGCTCTATAATTAGCAAATTATGGCTATAGGCCAAAAGAATTTATATAATGTAGATCTTAGGTAGAGCCAAGTTAGCGATATGTGGAGATTTTAATATTGTTTACTTTGTAATTTCATATCGCCCTCATTCTGGGACGGATTCACATTATCATGTATGTTTGCTGATCGAAGTTAATACAAGGAAATACACCATGATTTATTATGTTGTGGTTAAATATTTTTTATGTGTTGATTAAGTGCGGAAACATTTCGTTTCCTAAACGGGAAACAAGGTGGTTAGCAAGGGCCCATCCAACCTAGCTCGTTTACCCTTGTGCTTTCCTCATTTAAAAGATTTTTGTGTATTTATTTATTTGCAGATGTGTGGTTTAATTATTATCATTTTGTTTCAGAGTTCTGAGTTAAATTCATTCCATAGTCAAAGCGTGAAACGGATCCATGTGTGAAGTTTTAATTAAGTTAATTTCTTTCCTGCAATTGTTTCCTATAATTTCTTTCCTGCAATTATTTTCTGCAATTTCTTCCTTAGTTTTCTTCCTCTCAGATCGTGCAGGAAGTTTTTTCCTGCACTAGTGCATGTCATATTTTGCACTCTGGTTTACTCATTTATTTCACAGCAAGTGTTTCGTTCCTTTTTCTGTATATGTTTTCATTTATTCCTACAAGTAAAGCATTGTTAATTCAACTAACCATTCTCAATATTAAAAGTCAAACTTTTGAAGGTTCTAATAATGACTATGTGAATTAAGAAAGGACATCATTGCAAACATTACACTTTGAACTTGTATCTCACGACTTGAGAGAAAGGATCAAGAGTAATTTGTAACGTTATAAGTGAATTACCAAAAGATAGTTTGATTGCATGCAAATTACTTTGACTGTTTTTTATTGTTAAGGATTTTTTCTGCCTTGCGAAGTTTACTTTTATTATTAAGACAAGTTAATTAAAGAATTCATTTTTCAGTGTGTAATTTATCCCAAAATTCAGCCCGCAATTGCAATTCTTTTTAGCATGTCTTTTAATTCTTTCGAAAGTAATTGGAAACTTTGGTGAAAGAAGCTCTGTCCCTGTCCAAGAGATGGTGCCTTGTCACATTTATATTCAGGAAGGAGCCTGACCTGTCCGACAACCCCAAAGATGCATGAACCCAGCTCTAAGAGAAATTGTGAAGGAAGAATTGGAAAAACTCTTAGCTGTTGATTTTATTTATCCTATATCTGATAAACAGTGGATCTCTCCATTGGTGTTAGTCTTAAATAAAGATGGGAGATGGTGCATTTGCATCAATTACAAATAATTGAACAAATCCACTCTCAAGGATTATTTTCCCCTTCCTTTCATCGATCAGGTGCTTGATACCCTTTCCAGTTTAAAGTACTTTTCTTTTTTATATGCCTTTAGAAGTTATAACTAGATACAGATCGCACCTGAGGATCAAGATAAAACCAACTTTACATGCCCATGGGGGACATTTTCATACCGATTGCTTCCCTTTGGGTTGTGTAATGCCCCAACCACCTTCCAAACGGAAGTGCTAGCTATTTTTTTTTATCTTGAGTATGTAGAGATCTATATGGATGACTTTTGGTTATTTGGTGATTCATCTCTTGAATTCGTCAAAAATCTATAAAAAGTGCTTTCTCGCTGCCAAGAAGCTCACCTTGCCTTGAGTGAAAAAAAGTATAGACTAATGTGCAAATCAAGAGTAGTTCTTGGCCACCTCATTTTTGAAAAAGGTATCCAGGTTGACCCAACTAAGATAGACGTTATTTTGTGTCTTCCTGCACCCCAAAAAAAAAGGGAAGTGAGAGGATTCCTGGGATATGGGGGCTACTAAAGGAGATTCATTGAGAACTTTTCTAGCATAGATAACCCACTTTTCCGATTATTAGCTAAGGACAGTGAGTTTTCTTGTTCCAGAACTTGCCAAAAGTCTTTTGAGACATTAAAGGAAAAATTAGTACAGAAACTGGTTTTGAAAGGGCCTAACTGGTCCCTTCCATTTCATATTTCCTTCAATGCCTTAGATACTTCCATTGGCACATCTTTAGGAAAAGAAGAGAACAAACAATCCTATGTTATATACTTCATCAATAAAAACATGTCACCCGCTGAATTGAATTATACTGTGACTGAGAAAGAGTTTTTAGTTGTGATTTTTGTTATTAATAAATTCAGACACTACATAAAAGGAGATGAAGTCTTTGTGCATACTAATCATTCTGGAATAACATATTTGATTAATAAACCATTAACTAGTGATAGAGTGAATAGGTTGTTACTTTTGCTTTAGGAATTTAATGTTACTATTTTTTATAGACCAGGAAAATCTAATATTGTTACTAATTATCTTTCTATATCAAATAATCTTAGTAAGGTAATTCCTGTTGATGACGACTTCCATGACGAACATGTTTTTACTGTGTCAAAAAAATCCCCGTGGTTTGTTGACATAGCCAATTATTTAGTCACTGGAAATACCCCACCTCACTTGTCTGCTCATGAAATGCGGAAATATCATAATGAAAAGTACTACAAATTCTTTGGTTCAAGGAGACCTCTTTTGTACCAGACCAAATCTTATTATCCATAGATGTGTAAGAGAGGAAGAAGTGTTTGAAATCTTAAAATATTCTCATTAAGAACCGTGCATAGGTCATTTCGCTGATAATATAACTGCATACAAGATTCTATGGGATGGATATTTTTGGCCTTCCTTGTTTAAGGAGGCCAAACAATATGTTAAGCGATGTGATAGTGGTTAGCGAATGGGCCAACTGAACCAAGCCAATGAAATGCCTTTATTTCCTCAAGTTATGATTGAGCCCTTTGAAAAATGGGCTATTGATTTTGTAGGACCCGTAAATCCAACATCTTTAAATAAAAAACATATATTTTAATGTACAAATTTTGTTACAAAATGGGTAGAAACTAAAGCTATTTCTTTTTCCACTGAAAGAGTCGTTGTAGAATTTTTATTTATCGAAATATTTACTAGATTTGGTTTTCCTAGAGAGATTGTTTTTGACAATGGGCCGCAATTTATTTCTAATCTGGTAAAGGATATGATGGATCAATACAAAATTTGGCATATAAAATCTACACCGTATCACCCGCAAGAAAAGGGCTAGGTGGAATCTAAAAATAAGGTAATCGATTCCATCCTCACCAAAATAGTGAACATTCAAAGGAAGAATTGGGCTAGCAGATTGTCAGAAGCCTTATGGGCATATCAAACCACTTGGAGGAACAACATGGGACATACACCATATGAGCTGGTATATAGGAAACAAGTCATTTTTCTGATAGAGTTCCAGATCAAGACCTTTCAGATTGCAGTTCATTTGGGACTAGATCTCTCATAAGCACATCATCAACATCTACTATAGGTGAATGAGTTATATGAATTTAGAAGGGATTTTTTTCAACATAATATATTGGTTCAACAACAGCGCAAGAAGTGGCATGACAAGACTATCAAGAAAAAACAATTCCAACTAGGTGATTGGATACTCCTTTATGATTCCAAATTTAAACATTTGAAAGGGAAATTCCACACACGTTGGATGGGATCTTATGAAGTGGTTAAATGTTTTTGAAAATGGAGCGGTAGAAATTAAAACTATTGATGGGCGAGATTCAATATTCCTTGTGAATGGGCATAGACTTAAGGTATATTTTCATCCCCTCACAAATGAAGATTTTATGCAGAAAGTACAACAACAATCCGAAGAAGAGATGGTAGGTGGTTGTGCCAACCTATTGCAAACTTGATTCTTTCTTTTTCTAAAATTAAAAAGAAAAAAATAATACAAAAATAAAAAGAAAAATGACAAAATTCAAAAAAAAAATGAGAGAAAAATCTTTTCCTTTTGTCGTGAAAATTAGTTTACTGACATAATCACAGAAGGATCGACTTGAGAACCAACATGCTGGTAGGAAGATAAAATTTCAATAAAATGGGAATGTTGCTTGATATTTATAAGTGCTAATTTTAACCAAGAAGAATCAGGTTTTACGTACAGTAACCGAACCCTTATCCAAGTTTGGGATAGCCGACACAGGGATTTTTATACAAGAAACACTAAATTCCCGCTGCATTTATTTCAGATTCAGCACTATTTAGGCAGATTTTCAAGGTAAAATTATTACCTTCCTCTATTCCCATTTCATAAATTTCCCTTTATTTTTCTTCTTTTTAATCCCAGGATTTACCACCCCT
The DNA here is from genome assembly GCA_034641835.2 of Pinus albicaulis. NCBI lineage: Eukaryota > Viridiplantae > Streptophyta > Pinopsida > Pinales > Pinaceae > Pinus > Pinus albicaulis. The sequence goes on from CM076573.1 coordinate 468,314,239, forward strand.
TTCTTCAAAAGAAACTTTCCCTATCTGATTTCGTATTTCCCTCTTTTTCCCCTAAATGTTTTTCCCAAATCCATTTTTTGATATGTCCTTCTTAGTGGTTTCAATCTTGAACTCCCTGTCGTAATTTTCTTCTCATTCTGAAAATTCACCCCGATTCCCACATTTTTTCTCCCTCATAGATCATATTGTAGGATCTAATGTGAACTCACAAGTCAGATTTAAAGGCATACACTAATACCAAATACTGGCGAATAAAAACTCCTTTTTATATTCAAAAAATCTTTAAAATCCAACCTATGAGTTATATTCTATCAGAACTTCTAGTTCCTTTTCTCTCTTCATATATGCTACAAATATCCTTGGTGCAGGAATCTATGTTATGTGCAAGCATGTTCAGTGTAGGATCGTTCAAAGTGAAAGCATGTTCAGTGCAGGAATCTGCACTGTTGAGCACTCCCAAATACGAAAACAAATGTTCTGGAGCAAGAACAATGGTCGTGAGTGCAAAAATGTTTTACATAGTGGAGGAATACCTGGTGCAAGAATGTGTGTTAGAAAGCTTACTTTTGTTTTGTGAAATTCTTGTACAAGCAGAATGACTACACCACCTTTAGACCATGACATTCAATAATTTTTATTATGGTTAAACTTTGTTTTATCATTTACTAAAATAGGAGAGAAATATTTGAAGTACAAATATATTTAGGTTAGGAAATCTTATTCTTTTTATAAGTACCGTGTACACCTTGTGTGAAATCATGAAGTGATTATGAGATGTGTATGATTCCCCCATAATCCAATGCTTACCTATTTAAAAAAAATATTATCACGTGTTAATGATGACCTTACCTCATATCATACCTCACATGACTGTTACATTGAATCACCACCTTAACCATCGCCCTTCACTAATGATCATTCTTTCTTGTACTTGAACCAATCCATATCACATCTGTCCCAAGGTTGTGATCTTAATTATGGAGCATGACCGTTGGAAGGTGGATGATATAGCGGTGGATGGATAGCTAAGATATCACAAAATATTTCAAAAAAAACCTCTAAATTCTTGCTGTGAGAGCAAACGGCCGAGTAGAGGAAGAATATTTCAATATTGCATGAGTACAGGTTCCTCCCATTTCTGCAAAAAAATGATGGATTTTAATCGTCTGTGGTGCTAGAATTTGCTTGAATTTTAATGGCACCTAAGCCAAGGTGGGTTTGCTAGAATTTGAAGTCACAAAGGAGTCCATATCATAGGCCACATGCTTAGAAATAGTAGGAGAGTAGTGGTTTAAAAAGGGAAATCTTGAGAAGAATCTATGGCACCCATTCGTGGTCGACATAAAACAAAAGGTGGACTAGAAGAAAGGACTCCAGCGTAATCCTATGCTAGGGAAAAAAAAGGATTTGTTGTACATATTGCAGAAATTCCTCACTTGTGAGGGTTGTTATTCATTGACCTTTTTGTACCATATACGACTGCTACTACATTTCGAGTTGGGTAATCTTATTAATTTCCCCATTATCTTCTAAGAAGCTTGGATAAAATGTGAAAAGAAATTCAGAAGGGTAAGACAAGCTATATTGCATGCAAGTTATACCACCACGGATTCATCACAATATTAATTAAAAAGGTGTTAGAAGTCAATAATATGACCTGGGAAGTATTTTTGAAGGAATTTCAAGAACGAGGCACATTGAAGTCATCAAATAAGAAGAGTGCAAGAAAGACTAAGAGCAGAGAGAATTTACTGTAGGTAGAGGAGAAGAGATCATCAAGAGTTCATAAATTTTTCTCAAATTGAAAGTTACAAGATTGGGTTGAAACCAGGATTGTTGCGTAGATCTCATCTTCCTCATTCCGGTGCCATGAAAAATTTGAAAAATTGATGTCGTATGAGGGAGATATCACATTCTAATCGAATTCCCAAACAACTAAATTTTGTGACAGGGTTGACTTGGATGCCCAGTGACCATGGAGGGTGAACAGTGAGCGAAAAGGAATATTCCAAAGAATATTCCTTTTCTTCAGAGATAGTCAGACGCTGACAAGTGGTGTATTGTGATTTTTTTGAGGTTGTATGTTATGGTTTGAAAGCCAATCAGAGGGTAACACATGGCCAGCCCTAAGGGCACCACGTGTCCCCTGAACAGTGTATCAAAATTTTATGGAGGTCTGCAAGGCTCGACCCCGCGACCTCCCATGGAGCAACTATCCACCACACCACCTTCACTGCCCATTGAGACTTAACAATCATAGGACAAATATTATATTGGAGTTTTAATAGATATGCGGTTGGGGGTTGAGACTGCTGGTGGTCCCAACCCGTCGGCAGTCCCATGAAATATGGTCACATGTTGTTGCAACTAACCACAAAACAAATTTTCAACCAATGGTTTAGTTTCCACAGCATTTAACTTCATTCCTTTTCATATGTAAAATCTTCGGTAGTTTAAACTCCAACAGCTATGTTAACTCCACTTCAAACTTGGGTTGCAATGATTTTACCCATAGTATAAGCGGAGTTCCGCTCTCACATTTATGGAGACCGCGGGTTTTGGGGGTTGGCATGTGGCCACCCCCTACCCCTAACATTTAATATTACAGTTAGCACTGGTGGAAAACTTGGAGCACCCTATTTTTATATGAATTTGGCCAAATTTAACTCTCGTTAAGCGGAGTTCTCCACATTTAGTGGAGTTTTTCTACATGTTACTGGGCAACTGAGTTGGAGGCTCAATTTTTTCCCATTCTGAGTGAATGAAGAGTCAATCGAGACTAATTGGAGCATTTTGCAACCATTGGTGTAGAGAAAACATCCATTAGAGGCCTGTAAACACATGTATTTGCAAAAATTTGAGCATAACGAAAGATGGACATGTCATTGGGAGCTGGACCAACAGATGTAGCCCTGGATGGGTGAACTGATTCATCATTCCTGTTGTGTAAATTTTATGTTGTGATCTATTTCTCTATTTTACACTATTGTTCAGTGTTATTTGCTCTTATTTCTTGCTTATAATTCACTAAAATCACTTCCAATTCATGGTTAATATCCTCAATATTTAACCAAACTATGGAGACAAGTATGCACATGTTTTATAACTGAAAAGAAACTTAGCACATCAAAACTCATACAGTCCTTTTAGAACATATTGGTATCAGAGCTAGAGTTTATTCTCTGGTGTTTTTTTGAGAAAATATTTGTTTAAATGTTTGAAATTTTTATATGCTTACTAGGCTCAAGCTTAAGAGAGGAGAAGGCACATTGGTGGAAGGAAGAGGGTCTCAAAGTGAGGCACAACAAAGGAGAGAAATGTTGCCACAATCTCCACCACCTAGTTCACCTCCTAAGGAAGCGGAAGCAACATTAAGCTGTTGAAGCCTCGAAAATTGTTGCTTCAAACATTGATGGAAACCCACCCGGTCAGGACCTTAGGACAGCTCCTTTTCTGTTTGGTGTGGTGGCTCCGACTAGATTTATTGGACCAGTTTCCTAATAAAAAATGGATTGATGATGGAGTGTTTATGTAGGTGAATAATAGAACTAACTGACTAAAATAATCTATCTAAATTACACTATAACTTGCAAATAATTCTAAAACTAACCCGGGTATTAAGTACGAATACGACTTTTAAGATTGTTTCAATTAAACAAATAAACATGAAAATATATTAGTATTTAACAGAAATATGCAGTATCATATAATGATAACTCTGTTTAAGAAATTAAATAGATTTAGAATAACACATCGCATTCATACTTCTATATATCATTTACATATACTATGATAGATAAATATTTCTATATCTTCAGAAATGATATGACAAAGAAATATTTGAGAAAACAAGCATATATAAATGATAGAAAATTTCAAAGAGAATACTTCATTACATAAAGAAAATAACAGTAAATCGATAGAAATACCAGATTCATTGAGATATTTTTCTTGATGCAATTCGATATCCAAATCCTGTGCTTTAACTTAAAACAACCTCCAAGGTACAGAAATGCAATTCCTAAAGATAATTCGCCATAAATCACAGGATGTGATCCTTTATAAAAAATAAAATAGTCAATGGAGTATAGAAATGTATCATCCAAGCCAAAATATTACAAATTCAGGACCCCTTTCTAAATACATGAAAGGGGTTTAAATAGGAAATTAACAAAACAGATTATCTATAACTTATGCTAGAAACTATCAACGGAGATCCTGAAAAAGACTTATGATATCAAAATAAAATAGATTCATTGATTTTCTCCTCTATTCAATGTGCTGAGATGGCAGATTTTGAGCATATCCTTAACCTTGGTTGGATGACTCGGCCTCGAATGCAATTGACCAGTGTACATGGCATCGGATAAGTCTGGAATGATGCAATTGATGACATTTGAAAGGAATTTGATTTTCATCTGTTGACTGTGTGGTTTAATTAAATATGTACACATGACATCCCATGTAATTTCTTGAATTTTGCTGATTTTCTGATTCTTGTTGATTAATTCCTGCTTCCACCCAGTATCAGTTTCTTTCACCTTTGGTAATTTACCTGGAATACAATCTGAAATTAAATTAGTAGCATATAAGCTATCATTAACTAATTGTGTCAGATTGTTCATCATAGCTCTGGCCCTTTATGTAGCTCATTCTTCTTTAAACAACTATTTTTCCCATTCAGAAAACAAAATTTCTTTATACCTTTCTTCGATCCTAGGAAGATTTGCATTCTTTCCTTCTTCTGAGTCTTGCCATGAAATAAACTCTGATATCTTATCATATGCATTCTCAAATTCAAGTCTGAGGCTGACTGATTCATCAATAAGGGAAGATGTTATTTCACATAAAGGCTTTGCTTGTACAATATTTTGACAGGGATCATATAATTGCTGAGACAATAGCTTATTTGTTTCCAGAGCTTCAGTTTTAAATTGGTCAATTTTAGGATAATCCTTAAATTTATTCAATCTTGCTTGAAATATTTTCTCTTGCTATTCTTTGGCAGTTTTCTCATTTTGCAGCAAGGTTTGTAATTTGGACACCTCTTGGGACAACTATTGTTTCTTATTCAAAGCTTGTTGCTCAAGCTTTTTCTTTTCCACTCTCAGTTGTTCTTCCAGCTGTTTGGCTCTCAGTTTTTCTTCTACTAACTGTTGCTCCAACTACATTATCTTTTGATGATCATTTGTTGTCTTTTCTTCTAGAATTTCTATCTATGAGTCTTTTTGTTTGATCATTTGATTGACTTCAGCAGCTTTATCTATAATTGTTGCACTGTAGGCACCTGCATACTGTGATAGTTTGGTAAGATCCTCTGAAGGATTTACCTCAGTATTCTTCTAGACAATATTCATGAATTCAACTTGTGGGGATGAAAGTGATTCTTGATCTGTCCTCCTTCTTTTCCTTTGTTTCCTGACAACAGCCCTATGCTTAGGACTATAAAGATATCTAGAGGAGGGATTTCTTCAACTTTCAACACAATTTCTTCTGATGGATGTTCAGGGATAATCTCCATATCCTGATTATTCAACCTATCAACTTGAGGATTATTTTGTCCTCCAATTTGCTGTTCAAATTGTTCATATTGTCTTAGCAATTGGGGAGTAACAATAATTTCAACAGAATTTACCCCTTTTTCCGTGGTTATTTCTCTTTCAAGTTGATCATTGGGTCTATCACCTGTATTTCTTTCTTTAGACTGCATATCAGTCTTGGTACCTGTACTCTACTTCTCTGTCTGAATATCAAGCTTGCTAGCTACATTTTCCTTCTCAGTATGTACATCAGGTTTGCTTGTAGACACTTATTTTTATGTCTTGCTAGCTGTGTCTCCATTTTTCTTTTGTTCTTTTCTATACTTTCAGCTTCTTGCAAAGGAATCCTTAGCTGGTCAAGGGGAGCTTTCAACAATATCTTGAATTTATTAATATCTTCTTGTTGAAACCTAGATTTAGCCAAGTCATAAACTTGGGAGAATTTCTCAATCGAAACAAATAAATCATCAAATTCATCAGGTTCATGCTCAAACCTAGCAATTTGAAGCAAAGTTGTGAAATCGAAAGCTACTTTATTTGGATCCTACTGTCTGCCTGGGACAGTTGCAAGCTTAAGATCTCTTATTTTAATGAATTCATTCTCAGCATGTTTGAAATCATTCAGAGTATAATTTCCACAATGAAAGGGAAAGTTAGGCCACATCAATTTCTTAGCATTCTTTAAACATCTTGACATCCCTCTTTCTGTCAACTGGTAAGAAATTTCTTGAGCTAACAATTTGTTAGGAACATATAAAGGTAAGATATGGGGTTCCACAATGCTTCCAAAAACTCTGATATAGGTAAACCTTTCTTCTCCAAAACAATTGCCAATAAGAGATATATAATTCTTTGCTTTTTTAGAGAGTTGAGGAGGAAATTGGTTAAAAATGGTCTAATAGACAGGCAATAAAAAGCCGTGACAAATCCTATATACATGATTTTTAAAATGGAATACACATCCTTCCACAAGAGTTTATGGTCAATGTGAATTGGAACAGGTTCTTGTGGAGTCCATTTCCAAGCCAGAATAGGGAATTCAGAATTAAAACACAGAGCATATAAGATATAGACACATAAATGAAAAGGAGTTGTATATCTAGTGTCTTTATCCTTTCTATATTCTAGAATTCTATTAGATATCTTATCAGAAAGGATAACCGACCAATCCATATTTTGAAAATTTATAGCAGCATGAATAAGGGGTACCATCTGAATTGAAAACCTTGTAGAATTGTCATTCCTAAAGATTCTACACATCATTGCAGCAACATAGCAATATGGGGGTGCCAGAGACTCCATGGAGTACATACCTGATGCTTCATTTTTATGTTTCTCTGGAGCTCATCTCCAATCCTTAATAGGGTTTGATTTAACTTCATTGCTTGCAGATAAATCTGCTATGAAAACTTTGTTATAGAATTTTTGAGGGTCTGGCAGATGGTACATCGCTTTTATATCTTCTACTCTGAAAGACCCAAACGCTGTTCTCGCAGCTAAAAAAAATGTTCTGTTTGTGACGGTGATATTGTCTATCACCCATTGTATTACATCATAATAGGGGAACATATTTTCCCGAGCCGCAATTCAATGAAGAAAAAAATTTGCAAGTGCTTTGAGAGGAGTCTCAGAATCAGAATCTAAGTCTTTTTCATCTATTATTGTCGCCTTTACCTCTGTTATAGTGGGTTTTCCTGCTTCAATCAAGTTATAAACTTCTTCCCAGGAAAGCTTCCCGAGAGCCTAGCATGCCGTATCTGTAACCGGCTTGATTTTGGTTAGTTTTTCTTTTGGTACTCTTGCAATAGGAGTAATCTTTGCAGCAACAACAGTTCTTTCTTTCTTAAATTTTTTAGAAATTTTCTCATCTGGTATCATTTCACTCAGTCAGTGAACAAGAGGGTTGGATGTTCTATGGCTCTGCAATTGAAAAAAACCTTTCAGATGCGAGAAGAAATGAAGTTAAAAGAACAATTGTGTGAAAAGATTTTATCAATGATCTTTAATTGATTAACCTCGTATTAAACTTAAATTCCCTTCATGAGAGTCACATTCACGCATTAATATTGGAATCGATCACCATAATTCGTTTGATTTTATAATTAATGATTATCGTACAATCGGTGATCGACGATATTGAAATGTTAATGTAAAACTTTCCTTTTGAATTTTCCGATTGCGATTAATAAATAATATATGCACGGCGAAAACAATGATAAACAAAGACTATCTATTCATTGCATTGGAGGTTTCGAAAGGGAATCAAATATCATCTCATATGTTCCACTGATTTGTGATTGCGATGATAGTATATCGCATCAGAGATTCCCAAAGGAATTAAGTTGTACATGATTTCCGCTGATTTGCGATTTTGATGATGGTGGGGTCCATCGCATCGAAGTTTTGCAGAATAAGTAGACGTGATGTTGTTCCTCCGAAATGTGATTGCGATGAATCTCATCGCATCGACGTTTATGAAATAGACCGAACAAAGGGTATCCTTTTAGAAATTTGATTTGCAATAAGTTCTATCGCATTGAGATTTTATAAATAAATTAAATGTGATGTTGCTTCTTTGAAGTGCGATTGTGATAAATCGTATCGCATCGGAGTTTATGAAATAGGCCGAATGAAGGATAACTTTTTTAAAATGCGATTGCGATAGGTTACATCGCATCGGAGTTTTGCAAAAGAAAAGTGAAACCTTAAGACCCTACCGATTTGCGATTGCGATGACATCGGAATTTTTAACACAAAGACTTCTATTCTTTGTGCCGATGCGATATAAGACTTAAGTTTAATCGGATCGTAAATATTCAAGGTCACATGCATTTGTGGTATGCGATATGCGATGTATGACTTTTAAACAATGAATATTTTTATTGTTTTATTTAAAATAATCGGATTTATTCAAAGTATTTTATTTTTATCTAAAAGGAAAGGGGACCTATTTCTAAAGTAAAATTTATTCTAAAATTTTGAAATGGGGAAGGTTGTTGTACCGTACAACAATTGGTGTTGAAAATACTAAGAGGGGCAGTGAATCAGTATTTCTTTCAATTAGAGCATTAGTTAATCTTCAATTATTATCAGTGTTTGTACAATGATAGCAGCAAACAAGAGGAACACAAATGCACACATTTTTTAAGCTGGAAACCCACTCCGGCACAAAAACCACGTAATTCTTTTCTAATAATTCTTTTCAACTCCAATTGAAAATAAAGCTCCAACTTCCTAGAATGTAGAAAAGCATTCTTCTCCAGCTCCCTCTGGATGGATTCTCCAATGCCCGATATTCTTCAGTAGTCACTGAATGGATGCCCCAACACCTAATGAGCTACAACTCACCCTAGCATCACCCTACCACCCTATAGAAGAATAAAAGAAGAATGGACTCCCGCACCAGGGAAAATGGTCCACTTTACAATGATATAGAATGATGTAGAAGAAGAAGATATACTAGACCATAACCCCAACTTTGACACAACCACCTAATGATGATCCTAGACCTCTCAACACTTCCTCTTCAACCCTTGGCAGATAGACACTAGTACAATTTGTGTAATAATGTATTTACAATGACTAAGTACAATCATACCTTTACAATGATTATATGCAGTGTTGCCCACTTGAAGACTTCATATGATGAAATTCTTGCTGTTGTTATGCACCTTGGTTTCTTCTCTTTTCATGCTACCGTCTGCTACACCTTGTTTTATTTTTCTGTCGTAGAAAGTCTGGTCCTTTGCAATCCTAGACAACACATGATCTAGCTTTTTCTTGTCTTCTAGGAGCTCGATATTGAATCTGGTGTATCTATGTTATTTCAGATCCCAAATATCTAATTTTCAGTCTTGTAGTATTCCCATGATTCTTCTTTCCAATGCCATGGGTCTAACCCAATTTCTCACACTGCCCTAATTATGGACTGCTTCAACAGAGCGCACTTGTACGGCGTGCCACGTGTCACTGTTTCTTTAGAATTCCAATCTATAGAATTCCAATCTGATACTCAGAGAGAGAGTTATGATGATTTTACCAAGGTCACTTCTTTGAGATGGATTTCAGGAGCCTGCAAAAGCCCTTACTTCCACAGATCATATCTCCAAAAATATTGCGCAAATTGATTTTAAATTTTTACTGCAGCTTCCTCACGATTTTGGCTTCGTCTCCTAGAAATTTCAGCTTCTGATCCATCGTAGAAAAAAATTTATAGCGCAAATGCCACAATGACCTGTTTCATATGGCCGAATCCCTTACATAAGGAGGAAATGAAGATCACAATTTATATGAATGCTTAAGTTGAGAGGGGCTTCAACAAGTAAATGTGGGAGGGATCTTAGGAGCTTAAAAAATATTAATTATAAATTTTCAATGACCCATGCCCCAACCCCATGGGGTTTTAGCCCACTAACTGGGGTACAAACTTCAAACATGAATATCTCTCAAAGCGTGAAGAATTACATGGCGTGCCATATATCAACGGAAGCATCTCGACAAGTAGAAACCATAAAAATCATTATTGACCAAGAATATATTAATTTGATAGGTAAAAATTCCCATGAAATATTGGGTTAGCCCCTGGTGCTGCTTGGGTTGACATGAATGACAACTGCTGATCAAAAATTGGTGATTGACTGGAAGAAACAGTTATCTTTGAAAAATAAAATGAACACTATATTTTAAGTAAGTAAAAAGTTTTAAAGATAATGAAAACTATCTTAGAGAAATTTAAATAAAATCTAACTCTCAAAAAGCATAAAAATCACTTACAATATCTTTCTAATTTCTCAAGAATAAAAACATGTTTGGGTTTTCTCAAGCCTTTCTTGGTTGATAATAATAAATTAAGGGGCCTTTCAAGTTTTAGCTTTTGTAATATACTCTATTTTCATAAGCATTGCCTCTGCTGCCCGCAAACATTTATAGTCTCGACAGGGTTACCTTTTAACCATCAACAATTTATTTTCCCATCCAACTAAGATCATGACTCTTTAAAAGATAAATTCATAAGACATATTATCTCATGTTTTTCTCTTTTATTTATTTTTCAAATTAAAAAAGCCATTGTTCTGGTTTGGTAGCTAGTTAATAACAATGCCATTCACTAGTTGTAATTAAACTGAACAAGTTGGCTCGTGATGAGACCCCTTGTCTTATAATTATAAGCCATTACCCTGTTTTGGTATGCAGTGTTGGTAATGTCAGTTTTATTACTTCTTATTATCATGGTAAGCAGGCTCGTGATGAGACCTCTTATCTCTTAATTTTTACATATAATTTCTTAGAATTACATTCTAAAAAATCACAATCTCAATGGATGGGGTGAAATGATTTTTCTCCTTAAGAATCAATGGATGACAATTTTTTAGAGTTTTGGATGCCAAATCTTGTAAAAGTCTTTACTTTTTATGGATAACCTTTCTCTGCTCAATAAACTTATAATGATTTACAATTTTCTCAAGGTTTCAAAATATTTTGCAAATGTTTATACAAATTTCCAAAGTTTAATATTTTATTTTAACTATCCAAAACTGTAATCATTTCTATAAAAATTCTTATTTAAATAAAATAAGTATTTATAGTATTTTCTCGAAGATATTTTCAAATAGTAAAAAGTCAATTAAAGACTATTAACAACTTTATTTACAAAATAAACAAAATTGTAGAAAGGAATATGTACAGGTAAGAAGGGGTTACCTCCTTAAGAAAAGAATTTATTGAAGACAAGACCATTCACAGGAAGAGATTCTCTCCTTCCTATTAAATCTTGCAGTATGAATGTATATGAGCCTATCTTTTCAGCAATCTGAAATGGTCCAAGCCACATCTTTTGAAATCTGGTATGCTTACCCTTATCTTCATGTGCTTTGTCCCATTTCAGAACAAGATCACCAATTTGCAAAGTTTTGGATCCGGTGGAACTTGAATCAAAAAAATATTTTACAAGCTATTGGTGTTTAGCATGAATGCCTTTTTCTTTCTCTCCATCTTCTTCTAACTTAAAAATTTGATCAAATCTCAACCGAATAGATGATGAATGATTCTCTTCAATAAATTGAACTAGGGCTAATGATGGAAGAACTAGATTTGATGGTATCACAACTTCTTTTCCATAAACTAGATTAAAATATGAAGTACCTATTGAAGCTTTATGAGTAATACGATCAGCCCATAGTGCAAAAATTAAATACTTAGGCCAATTCTTTTGATTACTATCAATGGTATTTTTTATGATTTTGATGAGATTTTTATTAGTAGATTCAGCTAAACCATTACCTTGTGGATAATAATTTGCTGAATATTTTAATTTGAAACCTCTTTTAATTGCAAATTCTATTATACTATTTCCATAGAAATAAGATGCATTATAAAAAACAAGAGTGTTAGGTACACCAAGCCTGGTAATGATGAATTGATCAATGAAAACAATGATTGCATCAGAATTGGCTACCTTTAAAGGAACTGATTCTACCCACTTTGTGAAGTAATCTGTTGCTATAAGGATGTATCTGTGTAGTTTGGAAGAGTGTGGTACTATTTCTCCAATAATATCAAGCCCCCATTGCTCAAATGGTTGCTCAATATTTACTGGTTATAAAGGAAAAGTTGGTTTCCTTTGTCTTCCACTAGCAGTTTGACAAACCTCACATTTCCTTACATAATCATGTGTATCTTTGAAAAGGGTAGGCCAATAATATCCAGCATGGATGATTTTGTGAGCTGTGGTATCACCTCCAAAATGTCCACTTGCTGGTCCATCATGTAATTCCTGCAACACCTTTTTTGCTTCAGTAATTTCAAGGCATCTTAATAGAATTGAATCATAATTTCTTCTGAATAACACATCATCAATAATTTCATAATGTTTAGCTTTTAATCTTAAAGTATGCTTGTTCTTATAGCTAATATTAGAAGGAGCATACCCATTTTTCAAGTAAAAGATCAGATCAACATACTGAGATTCAGAATCTATAACACTTATCTGATTTGCTTGAACAACATTATCTTGATCTTGATTTTCTGGTATGTTGGAAGGTCCAGCTAACAATCTGCAAAAACCTTGTCCTTTAACAATCTTTGCTGGCTTAATATCAATATCACACTCTTGTAAAGTTGTTACCCAATTAGCTCTCTTTTCTCCTACTTCCTTTTGAATTAACAATTGTCTCACTACAGAGAATGGGACAATAATTTGTGATGTGTCTTTAGGAGAAAAGGTATAAAATGTTTGATTGATTTAAACACAGCGAAGGCTTGTTTTTCTACATTAGAATAATTAAGCTCAACTCCTTGCAGATTTTAGCTAAAGAAAGAAATTGGTGCTTCTATTTTTTGATCATTGAGCTGTGTTAAAACAAAAGCATATGTTGTTTCAGTAGCCAAGGTATACAAAATAAAATGTTTAGAAAAATCAAGAGTATTCAATGTCGGTGCATTAATGATTTCCTTTTTGATTAAATCAAAGGCTTCTTTTTCTTTATGTAACCATTTGAAGACTGAATTTTTCTTAATCATATTCTGCAAAGGTAAAACTATTTCATAAAAATCAGGAATGAATCTTTTTACAAAATTGATTTTCCCTAGAAATGATTGCATGGATTTTTTATTATGTGGTAAATAAATGTCAGAAATTTCTTTTACTCTGTCAGGGTCAATATATATACCATCTTTTGACACAACAAATCCTAAGAGTTTTCCTTCATTGAGAGCAAAGAAGGATTTCTTTGGATTTAGAGAAATACCAAACCTTCTACATCTTTCAAATATTTGTTTCAGATCATGCAGATGATTGGCTCTTTTCTTTGAAAATATTGTTATGTCATCAAGATAGATAACAACTGACCTATTAATCAGACCCTTAAATTCTATATCCATGGCTCTTTAGAAAGTAGCTTCTACATTTATTAAACCAAAAGGCATCTTTGGTAAGCATAAGTTCCCCATTTGGTTTTGAAAGTAGTTTTCAGCCTATCATCTGGATGTACCAATATTTGGTTATAGCCTGAAAAACCATCAAGAAAAGACATGAGTTCAAAACCATCTACCTTTTGAAGTATTTGTTCCATCGTTGGCAATGGGAAGTTATCCTTTTGACATGAATTTTTTAAATTTCTAAAATCAATGCAGATTCTAATATCTCCATTCTTCTTTCTGACAGGTACCATGTTGGAGACCCAATTAGAATGTCTTACAGGAAAAATGATTTTTGCCTTCAAAAGTTTGTTCAATTCTGACTTGATTTGTCCTTCCAAATTGGGGTGAATTTTCCTTAACTTCTGTTGTGCTGGCTTTACATCGGAAAGCATTGGAATAGAATGTTGGATAATAGAAGTATCATAAGTTTTCAAATCCTCATAATTCCAAGCAAAGACATTTTTGTACTTATTCAGAAGTTCGATGAAAGCTGACCTTTCCTCTGATTTTAACTCGAGTCCTAAATTAACAATCTATGGTTTAGACTTAGTACTAAGATTTACTAATTCAAACTTCAAAGTTGAACTTTGAAGTTTAGCATTAGTAACCTTTTTGAATATATCTTTGATATCATATAAGTCTTCAAGTTTGACTACAGATTTGGGAATATGATTTTCATTGTCTTTTGATGTTTTTTGAAGATCATGATAACTTTCATCAATTATTTGTTCATCACAAGATTTCTCTGTAGTCAAGAAATTCAAGATATCTTCATCATGATAGAATACTCTCCAGTTTGTGATATTATCGGGAATAGATGGTCGAAAGATTAATTCAACTGAAAACCTATCTGGACTGTAATCTTCAGCAGGGAGGATCTTGGAAGCAACATTAGCTAACAAATAGGCTACTGAATTCTGAGTTCTCAGAATAGAAAAAATATTGAATGCTAAGAATTGAGTAGTGAGATCTTGCACAAGATATTTGTAATGTTTAAGATGATCTGAAAGACAATGGATAGTGTTTCTTACTTGTCTGATAACAATTTCAGAATCACCATACACTTTCAGGTACTTAACATTCAACCCTATTGCTTTATAAAGCCCTTGGATTAAGGCTTCATATTCTGCAGTGTTATTCGTACACTCAAATTCTAATCTACATGATAGCATAGTTTTTTCTACATCTTGATTAACTAAAATGCATCCTTCTCCTGCACCATCATTGGATTTTGATCCATCAAAATACAATGACCAAAATAAAGATTTATCTACAGGTTTATCTACAGATTGATCACAAAAATTAACAATTCTTGAAGAATCAGTTTGTGAAAAATTTTCAATTTGCGAAATAAAAGTATTTACACAAAAAGGTGATTGTGGTGTTGTGAAATCTCCAAGGAATGATTCAGCATAATAACCTCCAAGAATTTTTTTATTAAAAGCTACTGTTCATTTGGTTGTTCAAATTCAGTTACAGTATGCATCATGTGTTTTTCTCGCTCAACCTTGATTTGGTTTGGTTTCCCTTCGTGAGGAAGCCACATGTGAAAACAAGCAGTGGCAATGTAACCATTAAGTTTTGCAGATCAATCCCTGCTTAATATTAATCTATAAAACTCAGGAATATCTACAATAAATATATCAATTCTCTAGACTATCCTGGGATCAGAAGCTAACCTAATGGTGACTAAATTGATTTCTCCCACAACTTGCACTTTAGTGTGATCTAATTGAACAATACGAACTGCAGATTTCTATGGTTCAATATTCAATTTTTCACAAACTGAAGTAGGCATTATATTAGATGATGCTCATGAATCTATCAAACAGTTATGCAAATTCTTGTTATATATTTCATAAGTCAAAAGAAAAAGAGGTTTCTGAGAATTTGATCGTTCTCCAATAAGAATAGTATCAGTAGCATCTACTTTATCTGGTGGCTTACCTGATCCTTTGGCTGCTTTGGAAACTACACCACTTGGTAGAGGAGTAATGGGTGTTGCATTTGATTCTTTCAATAACAGCTTCTGTTGATTTTTAAGTTTGCTGAGTTCATGTAGAGAGATATTCTCTCTAGTTTTCTTCATGTCTTCAACAATGTTATAATCCATAGGATCTGATACCACCATATTTTTAGATGTTGTTGTAGGAGGATTAGAAGATGACGGTTTATTTTGAGTAGGAAAAGAGGAAGTTTTCTTTACAAGGGATTTGTCTTTAGTAGTCGAAGTTGAAATTTTCTTCTTGGGAACTGTTTGGAAAGGCTCTACTGTAGATTTACTTCTTGTACTTACTGGCATGGCTTCTTATTCCTTTTCACTGTCTAAATTAGGAAGAATGAAATCCCACATCCCATGTAATTCAACTATTTCTTCTTCCTCATATTCTTCTGATAATGGAGGTGTATCATCTTCCTCATCTTCTAGTAGATCTGACTCTGTGTTAGAAATTGAATTGGGTGGTTTTGATTCAGTAGTTTGATTTCTTTTGAAATTTCTGAATGGCCTTTTGGTAGAAGTCTCTGCCACTTGCTTTTTAATCTCAACCATCTCATTAGACATAGTTTTGAGAAATTTTTGTAATCCTTCCATACCATAAGGATCCCTGGGTGTCTTCTTCTTGGAATCATCTTTAAAGTTGACCTTTTTGGATTTTTTGTCTTCAATAGCATTATTCTTATGCAAAGCAATAATCCATCTTTCAACTGCAATTGCTTCTTTCATGTTTTCAGCCAAAGTAGGTTTAGAAGCTCTATCTCCAAAAATTGCTATGTTTGAGGGCAAAGCTGTTATATACCATTCACTTCTGACTTGATCACTAGGTTTTGAGGTTCTAGGAATTTTATTCAAAAGTTTTTTGAATCGGGAATTAAAATCTTTAATGGGTTCTTTGGGTTCTGCTCTCAAATTGGAGAGATCATTGATTAAAGTCGTTATTGATCTTTCATCTCCAAATTTGGTTAAGAAATGTTCCTAGAAAATGTCCCAACTTGTAATAGATCCTCAAGGTAATGAAAAATACCAGGATCCTGCTGCCCCTTGCAAAGTATAGGGGAATAACCTGACTACAACATCCTCATGTTCAACTCTGTTCAAATTTACAGCAAGCATAAAGTTATTGATGTGTTCTTCAGCTTGTATGTTAAGGTCAGGACTAAATTTTGGGAGCCATTTTTCAGGATGATCTGGTAAATCATGTAAAGTTACAGGCATTTCAATGGCTCCTGGACTAGCCCATGGTCTTTGTGCCATTTTTGTGATAACGGTTGAAGGAATAGAAGAGACAACTGGTGTTTGAGTGGAGGTTGTTGGAATAACTATGTTCTTCTGGGTTTGAGTCCGGGAAGCAGATGAGTGAGTTTGCGATGAAGAAATGATATAACTACCTGATTCCGAGGATGTTTTTCTGGTCTTAAATCGACTTGGTAAAGGAAATTCCTTTGGAGGAATACCAAGTTTTTCACTTTGTGACCTAGTGAGAGGTCTGGAAGAAACAAATTGTGAAGTAACGCTACTTTCAGATAATTCAGACTCTTCTAATGATAATGATAACCCTTGGAGTTTATGAACTAAAGCATGTATTTCAGGGGACTCAGGAGGTTGATTGTATGACAGATATAAAGTTTTGGTAGTGGGTGTATTGATGTTCTTCTCAATTTCTTCCCTAGTTATTTGAGATGTCGAGGAAATTGAGGAAGGTGATGAGGGTGAATTGCTCTTAGAATGGACTGTAGATTTGGATTTACTTTCCATTCATAGCTCATGCCCTCCTTCTAGCGCCAAAAATGTTGAATCCTCGAAAATCGTTGCTTCAAACATTGAGGGAAAACCACCCAGTCGGGACCTTAGGACAACTCCTTTTTCGTTTGGTGTGGTGGCTCCGACTGGATTTATAGGACCAGTTTCCTAATAATAAATGGATTGATGAAGGAGTGTTTGTGTAGGTGAATAATAGAGTTAACTGACTAAAATAATCTATCTAACTTACACTATAACTTGCAAATAATTCTAAAACTAACCCGGGTATTAAGTATGAATACGACTTTTAAGATTGTTTCAATTAAACAAATAACCATGAAAATGTATTATTATTTAACAGAAAGATGCAGTATCATATAATGATAACTTTGTTTAAGAAATTAAATAGAGTTAGAATAACACATCGCATTCATACTTCTATATATCATTTGCATATACTATTATAGATAAATATTTCTATATATTCAGAAATGATATGACAAAGAAATATTTGAGAAAAAAATCATATATAAATGATATCAACTTTCAAAGCGAATACTTCATTACATAAATAAAATAATAGTAAATCGATGGAAATACCAGATTCATTGAGATATTTTTCTTGATGCAATTCGATATCCAAATCCTGTTCTTTAACTTAAAACAATCTCCGAGGTACAGAAATGCAATTCCTAAAGATAATTCACGATAAATCACAAGATGTGATCCTTTAAAAAAAAAAATAGTCAATGGAGTACAGAAATGTATCATCCAAGCCAAAATATTACGAATTTAGGACCCCTTTCTAAATTCATGAAAGGGGTTTAAATAGGAAATTAAAAAAACCGATTATCTATAACTTATGCTAGAAACTATCATCGGAGATCCTGAAAAAGACTTGCGATATCAAAATAAAACAGATTCATTGATTTTATCCTATATTCAATGTGCTGAGATGGTAGATTTTGAGCATATCCTTGACCTCGGTTGGATGACTCAGCCTCGAATGCAACTGACCAGTGTACGTGGCATCGAATAACTCTGGAATGATGCAATTGATGGCATTTGAAATGCTTTTGATTATCATCTATTGATTGTGTGGTTTAATTAAATATTTCCACATGAAATCCCATGTAATTTCTTGAATTTTGCTGATTTTCTGATTCTTGTTGATTAATTCCTGCTTCCACCTGGTATCAGTTTCTTTCACCTTTCGTAATTTACCTAGAATACAATCTGAAATTAAACTAGTAGCATATAAGCTATCATTATCTAATTGTGTCAGATTTCTCATGATAGCTCTGGCCCTTGATGTAGCTCGTTCTTCTTTAATCAACTCTTTTTCCCATTCAGCAAACAAAATTTCTTTATGTCTTTCTTCGATCCTGGGAAGATTTGCATTCTTTCCTTCTTCTGAGTCTTTCCATGAAATAAACACTGATATCTTATCATCTGCATTCTCAAATTCAAGTTTGAGGTCGACTGATTCATCAATAAGGGAAGATGTTATTTCACATAAAGGCTCTGCTTATACAATATTTTGACAGAGATCATCTAACTAATGAGACAATAGCTTATTTGTTTCCAGAGCTTTAGTTTTAAATTGGTCAATTTTAGGATAATCCTTAAATTTATTTAATCTTGCTTGAAATATTTTCTCTTACTATTCTTTGGCAGTTTTCTCATTTTGCAGCAAGGTTTGTAATTTGGACACCTCTTGGGACAACTGTTGTTTCTTATTCAAAGCTTGTTGATCAAGCTTTTTCTTTTCCACACTCAGTTTTTATTCAAATTGTTTGGCTCTGAGTTTGTCTTCTGCTAACTGCTGCTCCAACTGCATTATCTTTTGCTGATCATTTGTTGTCTTTTCTTCTAGCATTGCTATCTATGAGTCTTTTTTTTTTATCATTTGATTGACTTCAAAAACTTTATCTATAGTGGTTGCACTGTAGGCACCTGCATATTGTGACAGTTTGGTAAGATCCTCTGAAGGATTTACCTCAGTATTCTTCCAGATAATATTCAAGAATTCAACTTGTGGGGACGAAAGTGATTCTTGATCTATCCTCCTTCTTTTCCTTTTTTCCTGACGATAGCCCTATTATTAGGACTATAAAAGATATCAAGAGGAAGGATTTCTTCAACTTTCAACACAATTTCTCCTGATGGATGTTCAGGGATAATCTCCATATCCTGATTATTCAAAATATCAACTTGAGGATTATTTTGTCCTCCAATTTGTTGTCTAATTTTTTCATATTGTCTTAGCAATTGGGGAGTAACAATAATTTCAGCAGAATTTACCACTCTTTCCGTAGTTGTTTCTCTTTCAAGTTGATCATTGGTTTTATCAGCTATATTTATTTCTTCAGACTGCATATCAGTCTTGGTACCTATATTCTCCTTCTCTATCTAAATATCAAGCTTGCTAGCTACATTTTCCTTCTCAGTATGTACATGAGGTTTGCTTGTAGACACTTCTTTTTCTGTCTTGCTAGCTGTGTCTTCCTTTTTCTTTTGTTCTTTTTCTATACTTTTAGCTTCTTGCAAAGGAATACTTAGCTGGTCAAGGGGAGCTTTCAGCAATCTCTGACTTCTGAATTGCATGAATTTATTCATATCTTCTTGTTGAGAATTAGATTTAGCCAAGTCATAAACATGGGAGAATTTCTCAATTGAAACAAATAAATCATCAAATTCATTAGGTTCATGCTCAAACCTAGCAATTTGAAGCAAAGTTGTGAAAATGAAAGCTACTTTATTCGGATCAGACTGTCTGCCTGGGACAGTTGCAAGCTTAAGATCTCTTATTTTAATGACTTCCTTCTCAGCATGTTTGAAATCATTCAGATTATAATTCCCACAATGAAAGCGAAAGGTAGGCCACATCAATTTCTTGGCGTTCCTTAAACATCTTGACATCCCTCTTTCTGTCAACTGGTAAGAAATTTCTTGAGCTAACAGTTTTTCAGGAACATATAAAGGTAAGATATGGGGTTCCACAATTCTTCCAAAAACTCTGATATAGGTAAACCTTTCTTCTCCAAACCAATTTCCAATAAAGGATATATCATTCTTTGATTTTTTGGAGAGCCGAGGAGGAAATTGGTTAAAAATGGTCTGATAGAAAGGTAATAAAAAGCCTTGACAAATCCTATATACATGATTTCTAAAATGGACCTTCCACAAGAGTTTATGGTAAATGTGAATCGGAACAGGTTCCTGTGGAGTCCATTTCCAACCCAGAATAGGGAATTCGGAATTAAAACACAGAGCATCTAAGATATAGGCATAGAAATGAAAAGGAGTTGTATTTCTAGTGTCTTTGTCCTTTCTATATTCCAGAATTCTATTAGCTATCTTATCAGAAAGGATAACCGACCAATCCATAATTTCAAAATTTATAACAGCATGAATAAGGGGTACCATCTAAATTGAAAACCTCGCAGAATTTTCATTCCCAAAGAGTCTACACATCATTGCAGCAACATAGAAATATGGGGGTGCAAGAGACTCCACGGAGTACATACCTGATGCTTCATTTTTATGTTTCTCTGGAGCTCCTCTCCAATCCTTAATAGGGTTTGATTGAACTTCATTGCTTGTGGCGAAATCTGCTATGAAAGCTTTGATATCGATTTTTTGAGGGTCTGGCAGATGGTACATCGCTTTTATATCTTTTTCTCTGAAATACCCAAACGTTGTTCCCGCAGCTAAAACAAATATTCTGTTTGTGATGGTGATATTGTCTATCACCCATCGTATTACATCATAATAGGGGAACATATTTTCCCGAGCCGTAATTCTGTGAATAAAATAATTTGCAAGTGCTTTGAGAGGAGTCTCAGAATCAGAATCTGAGTCTTCTTCATCTAGTACTGTCGCCTTTACCTCTGTTATAGTGGGTTTTTCTGATTCAATCATGTTATACACTTCTTCCCAGGAAAGCTTCCCGAGACCCTGGCATGCCATATCTGTAACCAGCTTGATTTTGGCTGGTTTTTCTTTTGGTACTGTGGCAGTAGGAGTAATCTTTGTGGTAGCATCAATTCTTGCTTTCTTAAATTTCTTAGACATTTTCTCTTCTGGTGTCGTTTCACTTGCTCAGCGAACGAGAGGGTTGGATGTTCTATGGCTCTGCAATTGAGAAAAACCTTTCAGATGCGAGAAGAAACAAAGTTAAAAGAATAATTGTGTGAAAATATTTTATCAATGATCTTTAATTGATTAACCCTGTATTAAACTTAAATTCCCTTCATGAGAGTCACATTCACGCATTCATATTGGAATCGATCACCATAATTCGTTTGATTTTATAATTAATGATTATCGTACAATCGGTGATCGACGATATTGAAATGTTAATGTAAAGCTTTCCTTTTGAATTTTCCGATTACGATTAATAAATAATATATGCACGGAGCAAACAGCGATAAAAAAAGACTATCTATCCATCGGATCAGAGGTTTCGAAAGGGAATCAAATATCATCTCATATGTTCTACTGATTCGTGATTGCGATGATAGTATATCGCATCGGACGTTCCCAAAGGAATTAAGTTGTACATGATTTCTGCTAATTTGCGATTTCGATGATGGTGGGTTCCATCACATTGGAGTTTTGTAGAATAAGTAGACGTGATGTTGTTCCTCCGAAATGCGATTGCGATGAATCGCATCGCATCGGCGTTTATGAAATAGACCGAATAAAGGGTATCCTTTTAGAAATACGATTTGAGACAAGTTCTATCGCATCGGGATTTTATAAATCAAGTAAATGTGATTTTGCTTCTTTGAAGTACGATTGCGATAAATCGTATCGCATCGTAGTTTATGAAATAGGCCGAATGAAGGATAAACTTTTTGAAATGCGATTGCGATAGGTTACATCGCATCGGAGTTTTGCAAAAGAAAAGTGAAACCTTAAGACCCTACCGATTTTCAATTGCGATTGCATCGTACTTTTTAACATAAATACTTCTATTCTTTGTGCCGATGTGATATAAGACTTAAGTTTAATCGGATCGGAAATATTCAAGGTCACATGCATTTGTGGTATGCGATATGCGATGTATGACTTTTAAACAATAAATATTTTTATTGTTTTATTTAAAATAATCATATTTCTTCAAAGTCTTTTATTTTTATCTAAAAGGAAAGGGGACATATTTCTAAAGTAAATTTTATTGTAAAATTTTGAAATGGGGAGGGTTTTTGTACCGTACAACATAAGCATTCCTCCAGAGGAAGAATAAATTCATGAAGAAGTTGATCCCAAAGAGGAAGAAAGAGTGTTCAGGAAAGCATTCCTTGACATTATTGAGATGGTTATAATATTTTATCAAGAAAGGAATGAGAAACTAGAAGGAGAAGGATCCAAACTTGACAAGGAAGGACAGGGATCATCAAGAGGTCACAATGATAAAGATAAGTCAAAGAAGGGAAATGGAGGAAATGGAGGTAGTGGAAAGTCACCATCCTCACCCTCATCATCATCATCCTCTACTTCATCTTCAATACATAGCCACACAAGTCAAAGAACACTAGTAAAAGTCCTTTTTTAAAAGTTGATGTTAAGTTTTAATTGCCAATGTTTAATGTTTAAGTCAATGAAGAAATGATTTATAATTGGATTAGGAAATTGGAGGTATATTTGACAATCCATAACCTTCAAGATGATGATACCAAAACTCAATTAGCTTCATTGAGAATGGAAGGTACAACACTTGTTTGGTGGGAAGCCAAGACAAAGGAGGAGATCAAGAAGCATGGTAAGATTATTCTATCATGGAATTATTTCATTACTGCAATAAAACAATAGTTTTATCCATTAGATGATATGCAGAAAGCCATAATGAACTAGAAAAACTTTAGGCAATTGAAGGGACAGAATCTGCAAGAATACACCCAATAATTTTTAGGAGAAGAACTCTCTTATTAGGGGTAGATTTTCAAAGCCAAGATACTTTGCTCAAGTACATAGGAGGCTTACATAGCTACCTAAAACATATTGTTCTCATGTTTAACCCCACAAGTCTATATGAATTTATGTGTTCAGTCGAAACATCTAGAAGCTAGAGGGAAAAACATTTCTGAAGAGGGTAGGAAGAAACCTTTTAAGAGAAAAAACAAAGAGAAGACCTCAAAAGGTAAAATAAAAAAGAATGCATATGTTAAGAAAGAGGGAGAAAATTTGGTTTGTAAACATTTTTCAAAATAATTCCATGATGAAAATCATTGTTTTAAATTACATCCTGAAAAGAAGCCCGAGAACTACAACACCAAAGGGAAACAAAAAACTGCAGCTACAACTCAACATGATTTAGGAGAGGATTGAGGTGATGGATCTAAAATTACAGCCATGGGATTGAAGAAAATGAAGGGGAACAAAATTGAAACTAAACTCGGTACTAGTACATCAAACTGTCACATACATGCTCCAAATGAAGAAGAAAGAATTGAACTGTTTCATGTGAGGGTCATATCCAAACATACTAAGATTAACACATTGTTTGACAGTGGGTCACAAGAAAACAAAATCTCTGAAGACTTGGTCAAGAAACTTAATCTTGAGACCATACCACATCCAAAACCATATCCACCTGGTTGGATTTGTAAGGATGCAAATTAACAGATTTCAAAGAAGTGTATATTGCGGTTTGCAATGACTGCACATTTTGTTGACACAGTTGGATTAGATGTGGTTCCGCTTTACATAACAGGTATTTTGCTGGGGAGTCCTTACTTGTATGACAGGAAAGCGATATTCCATCGCCATGAGAACAAATACTATTTATTCAAAGATGGAAAGGAGTACAATGTTAGAGCACAATGTTGGACAGGTAAAGAGGTTGGTGAAATCAAGTAAGGATTTTGTTCTTCTAATGATTAAGCCTAAATTTGATGTTAATCATGAATCATTTGAGGGTTGTGATCCTAAGTTGAAATCATATTTATATGATGTAGTTGATGCACATCATGAGATGTTTCAGGAGCCAACATGATTGCCTCCAAAAAGGGAGACTCAACAGGAGATTCAGTTGCATCAAGATTGTCCTCTTCAAAACATCGGCATGTATCGCATGTCGATAATGGAGAATGATGAAATAAAGAGGAAAATCAAGTAGATGTTGGAGAAAGGAATCATAAGGCCAAGCACTTTGCCATGGGGTTCACCCATAGTCTTGATTCCAAAGAAAGATGGGACTTGGTGCGTATGTGTAGACTTCAGAGTTTTGAACAAGACAAAAGTAAAGAATCGATACCCGCTCCCAAGGATAGATGATTTTCTTGATCAGATGAAAGAAGAAATGTTTTTCACTAAGTTAGCTTTATGAAGTGGATATCGTCAAGTAAGAATTGCAAAAAGTGATGTATGGAAAACTGCATTCAAAACCAAATAAGGACTCTTTGAGTGGTTAGTTATGCCATTTGGTTTATGTAATGCACCGAAAACTTTCATGCATGTTATGTGTTGTGGATGATTTGTCACCCTCCTAGAGACAGCCTAGAGTTGCCATAGACCAGTGCCTAGAACATCTTAATATAGCAAGGAGTCCTTTATAGTTTGGGTTTTCAGTCCAAGGGACTCACCTACTATCTCTTGTTCTAAACAAGGAAATTAGATTGAATTGGTCCAATTTCTCTCTCAGAGGCTGATACAAGGATAGGAGTAATGTAAAGGCATCATGTAAAACTTCAGCATGATAGTATCAGACAGTTAAGAGACCGCTTACTGTAAAGAGGGCCGATTCAAATAATATATCACAGAAATCAAATATCAAGAAGTGCAGGCAGTGAGGAAACATAAGAAGATATTACTGGCAGAAGGGCGCACCAATTTACGAATCCTTAAGCCACTAATATAGCAGAAATTATGAAAAGAGTGAACATGGAACATCATATCACTTCTAGGCCTATTTAAAGCGCTTGACTAATTCCAGAAAGGGCACCACTTAAGATGAATCCTTACTGCAAACTAGTGAGCCACTCGCATTCTAGAACATGATACAAGAAGAAAATCTGCATGAAAAGAGATGATATATTAACATATAAGAAACGTTACATACTGTGAGATACCAAAGACCAGAATCCTCAATACAGTCATAACCCCTCCTCACTGAGACCCTACGGGCTCTGAAACTTCATACAGAAATGTTACAAGATGAATACAGTAGTCTTCTCGCTGCACAGTTTGCTGACAGAAATCTGAAACCCTTACAATGCCTTTCTTTCTAGCTTTTATAGAAGAGATAGAGGATTCTAGAGGAGGCGGTAGACAGAGAGCATTTAATAACTTATTTTGAATCGAATGGCGGAAAATGTTCGCGCCCACACTATGAAATGACTGAATATACTTGTTTGTACATTGCAATTTATTTCTGGAATGAATGCTGGAAATGCAAATCTATCTATACATAGGATATAAATAATAAAAATATGTGGCGCTCAGCCCTTTTCTAGAGGAGGAAGATCCGCGGCAATAAAACCTTGAGGCGCCTGCTCCTGTACGTGGTACTTTCGATCTTCAGATTTGGAATTCAAATTCGGAAACTCCTTCGAGATGGACTCTGAATTCATTGCTTCTTTATAAATACTCTGTCACTGCATTAATGTTTTCAAGTGTCCACATGTGTTTCTTTTAATTTTCTCTCTGGAGAGTTCCATGGATCGAAGTACCTTTCTTTAATGGCGGTCACATCATAGTGACTTCTGGATCCTTTCCGCTAATTTTGTTCCCACCAGAGGTTCCTGCAAAAACCAAAGCTTATAGAATAAAACTGATGACACAGAAGGTGCACACAGTGAGACTGATGGAGGTGATGGCAAAGATATGAGCGGACTATATAACGACGCAGGGAGGGGACTTTAAAGGAAAACGCGAAGGTGTGACACACGACCAGAGTATGTGAACCACAGAGAATACGCACGTGGCATGTAGGCATACAACGAAGAGCAGGGGGAGGGTACTGATGATGGGGAAACTCGGAAAACTAACCCTTAGAGGAGTTACAAAGAAAGGATGCGACAAAACAGCGGAATGAGGGCTTTAAGGCGGGACCCGGAGCGCGTGTCGCAGAATCGCAAGAAGGGAAAATGCGATAAGAGGGGGGGGATGGAACAACCAAAATTGCGCGCTTGCGCTATGCGATGGACGTGGTGAGCGCATATCGCAAAAACGAGAAATGCGATGATGGGGAAGAATGTGTGAGAGAAGTTGCGCTTTTGCGATGGTGCGATGGTGAGATTTTGCGATGGAAACTTAATGGGGTGGTGCTTGGTTATATGTAAGAAGGCGGGTGCGAAGGGGGCTAATCCTTATATAATCTTTAAAAAGTGGACTTTAGCCCTCTTCAAATGTATTGCTGATGCTGGGAGAGGTAGCGGTGAAAGAGGAAGAGAGACTATATCCAAAATCCAAAATGGGGGGGGGGCTGATTGGTATAACATCGGCTCCAACTGGGGACGACATGCTCGTCCTCGGGCGTGCCGAGAACTCGCAGACCTCAGGCCCCTTCATATTCTTTTCGAAACCCTTTTAGCTTATTTACACTATTTACACTTCGAAACTGAAATCACCCTTGCTCAAGCTATATACATAAATAAATCAGGCCTGTTCTACCTGGGTCAGTACTGAAAGTAGTGTTTAAGGAATTGTCCTTTCACGGGAACGTCCAACAGATCTCCCTGCAGGTTTTCTAGGATGAAAGTATTATTTCTCCCCAGGTTTACTATTTTGAACGGACCGAACCACAGTGGGTCGAATTTGGCATGCTTGCCCTTTTCGGCTCGGCGAACATCCCATCTAAGAACCAGGTCTCCAACTTGAAAATTCCTATCCTTTGCGTGCTGATCAAAGACCTTCTTCATTTTTTCCTGATATTCTATTAATCTCTGATCTACCTGATTCCTCATTTCTTCTAACTCTACCAGCTGATTAATTCTTTTAATCATCTCATCTGGTTCTTCCTAGTTTTCCTACATAAAACGTGCCACCGGCAGTGCCAATTGTAGAGGAAACACAGCGGCTCGCCCATATACTAGCTCATAGGGAGATTTTCCTGTTGCTCTTTTGCTGGTTATCCTATTCTCCCATAGAGCAAACTTTAATTGAGAGTCCCAGTTCTTCTGATTTTCAGCTATTGTCTTCTTTAGGGCTCTCACCAGGGTTTTATTGGATGACTCTGCTAGACCATTTCCCTGTGGATAGTATGCTGTAGAATGAGTCAGGATGATGTTATATCTCTGGCAGAACTTTGCAAACCTGGCAGACTTAAAAGCTTGTGCATTGTCAGTTACAATTCTGGCAGGGCAGCCAAACCTAGATATGATATTATCTTCTATGAAATTCATAATTACAGCATCGGTAGCTTTCCTGGTAGGTATGGCTTCTACCCATTTAGTGAAATAGTCCGTGGCCGTCAATATCCATTTATGTTGGCCACTTGATGAGGGATGTATTTCTCCTATAAAATCTAATCCCCATTTCTGGAATGGTTCATTTACATGAATAGGGATCAAGGGCAAGGCCGCTAATTTCTGTCTTTCTGCAAATCTTTGGCATTTGTCACACGATCTGACCCAAGCAAAAGTATCTGAATACAATTTCGGCCAGTAAAAACCAGCTTTCAAGATTTTGTGAGTGGTAGCCCTCTAGCTGTAATTTCCTCCACATATGCCCTCATGAAATTCTGTCATTACATTCTGCACTTCATTTTCCGTGAGGCATAAAAGTAATATGCCTAGAGGGTCTCTCCAATAGAGCTGTCCATTGGCAATTGCGTATTTCTGAGATTTCATCCTTACAGCTCTGTATTTGACCTTGTCACATCCTGGGGGACAACTAAGTGTTAACAGATATTCAACTATTTGCTTATACCAAGGACTAGTCAGATATTTCACATGTATCTTTTGTGTAGCCGTCTCTAGTCTATGTTGCTCTTCTTCTTTTTCTGATTCTTCATTTGCTATCACGGACAGATTGATTCCCAAAGCTTGATGATTTGATTCAGATAGCATTTTGGCAAGTCCCTGTCCTTTGATCAGTTTGGTAGGCCTTATGTCCAGATCATACTCCTGAATTTTTGCAATCCATCTTCCCCTCCTACCTTCACTATCCCCTTGCACTAAAATGTCTTTTACAGCTGCTCTGGGAACATAAGCAGTAATATGAGATTGCAAAATATAAACTCTGAAAGATTTAAGGGACTTTACCAGGGCGTATGCCTGCTTCTCCAGTATATTATATTTCAATTCAGCATCGTACATCACTTGACTGAAAAAGGCTATAGGTTGTTCATATCCCTCTTCATTTTTCTGCAATAACACTCCAGCAATTGTATGAGGTGAGGCAAATGAAAAAACCATAAATGGCTTACTGTAATCTGGCCCTGCTAATACAGGAGCTTCAGCGAATGCCCGTTTTATCCTTGTGAATGCATCTCTTGACTCCTGGGACCATTTTACCTCATTTTCCTTTTTCAGCATATTGGTTATGTGCCTAACTATTTCTGCATAGTTAGGGATAAATCTTCTCAAAAAATTTATTCGGCCCAAAAACACCTATACTTCTTTCTTATTTCTTGGCAGAGGAATGCTGTTTATCACTTCAACTCTCTTAGGGTCAATTTTCACACCATCTTTAGTCACAATATGCCCTAAGAGTCTTCCCTCATCTAATGCAAACAAAGACTTTTGAGGATTTAGAGAAAGGCCATACCTTCTGCATTTCTCAAAAGTTCTTCTCAAATGCTCAATATGTTCATCATCATTCTTTGAGAATACTGTGATATCATCAAGATATACCACCAAGAACTTGTCCTGTTCTCCAACAAAGGCTATGTCCATTGCCCTCTAAAAAGTAGCTCCTGCATTAATTAATCCGAATGGCATCCTCGCATACATAAAGGTTCCCCATGGAGTAGTAAATGCAGTCTTCTTCTGGTCTTCTGGGAACACGGCTACTTGATTGTAACCCGAAAATCCATCCATCATTGACATTCTGGATGCTCCCACTACTTTTTGCAGGATGTGGTCCATTTTAGGCAGTGGATAATTATCTTTGAGAGATGCTCTATTCAAATTCCTGAAGTCTACACACAGCCTTATTTCTCCATTCTTCTTTCGGACAGGAACAAGATTCGCTATCCATTCTGAGTACCTTAGTGGCACGATTATCTTGGCTTTCAACAACTTCTTGATTTCTTTTTCAATAGAAGGAAGAAGCAAAGGATTTATTTGCCTGAGCTTCTGTTTGTATGGCTTTGCGTCTTCCCTCAACGGAATCTTATGCTGTATAATATTTACATCAAAAGTTTTTAGGTCCTCATAGGACCAAGCAAAAACATCTTTGTAAGATTGAAATAACTTCAAATACTTTTCTTTGCATTCTTCTGTGACCTTTTTGGACAGTTTAACAATTTTGGGGTCAGTGGAAGTACCCAGATTCAAATCTTCTACTTGATTATCTTCTACTATTTTATTTGGCTGCACGGGTACGTCATATTTATTGAACAACCTCTCTAGAGGTACCAACCCTCTAGGTATGACATTACCCTTCAGCTGCAGTACTTTACTACCTCCTATTCTTTCTTCCCATTTATTTTCTGCAATATTTTCAACTTCTTCTTCTTCTCCATTATCATCAATATCCATATTGGAGAATTCTCCCACGGTCTCTATAAATCTTTTCATCTGTTTATCATCTTCAAACACCTGCCAATGCTTTATATTGTCTGGAACGGATGGTCTGTAGCGTACCTCCACCTCATACCTTAGGAGTGGGTTCTGAGGAG
Source organism: Pinus albicaulis (assembly GCA_034641835.2). Lineage (NCBI taxonomy): Eukaryota > Viridiplantae > Streptophyta > Pinopsida > Pinales > Pinaceae > Pinus > Pinus albicaulis. Next base: position 468,344,228 of record CM076573.1, read on the forward strand.
GACGGAAAGTACTGGCAGCTACCGCAAGAGAGTCTGCTATTCTGTTTTGCTCCCGGGGCATGAACTGTATGTTGAATGCTGAGAAGAAATTCTCTATCATGTCCCATACTTCATTTATATATGTTCTGAGCCGGGGATGTTTAGCTTGACATTCATTTTTAATCTGCTTCACCACCAGCTCAGAGTCTCCAAACACTTTTAGACCCTGGATGCCCATGTTTCTAGATGTCTGTAACCCCAGTAATAATGCCTCATACTCAGCTACATTGTTAGTGGCTTCATATTCCAACTTAAAAGACAGTGGCACCCATTTTCCTGCAGGGGAAATCAACAACACTCCTGCTCCATTGCCTTCCCTTGAATTAGCTCCATCAAAATGCAAAGTCCAAATTTCGGATTCCTGACTTCCTCCATGCTGCTCAGCTTGAGTTTGGACAAAAGGGAGCTCATGAGCATAATCCTGATTTTCTTCTAACATTAAGCATGAGAAGTCTCCCTCTTTGTTATAAACTGGAGAATTATCTGAGCAGTCAGCCTTAGTTACCATCTTGACAAACCTAGTCTCTCTGTATAATCTCCTTTCTTGACCCCCAAAGACTGGGACGGTAGCATATGTTAGATCCAATTTAATTGATCCCCCAATCTTGGTACCCCAAGACCTCGACAACAGCATGCCAAAGCGGGCTGGGATATCAGCAACTACAATGTCCATGACCACACTTTTTGCTGGGATTTGGGCTAAATTGACCACTAAATCTTTTATCATTCCCAAACATTTAACTCTTTTAGAATCAAATGAGTATAAATCTTTATATGGTCTTGTAATCTGTAGTCCTAGTTGCTCCATGACAGAGAGAGGCATGAGATTGTGGGAAGCCCCAGAATCCAACATACAATTGTGTAGCAGCAGGTCATGGATGACTAGGGATACATAAAAGGGTGGAGTGGAAGGGTCTATCTCTTCAACATGTGGGCCAAAGACTACCATGGGTCTTTCCTCTTGAAGGTTTAAACTATCAGGTGCAATTGGTAGTTCAGGAGGGAGTATAAAAGAGGTAACTTGAGACTGATATACGGGCTGTTTTAATAACTCAGTCAATGGGACAGGAATCTTAATCTTTTCAAGTTCTTTTTGCAAATTGAAAGCTGATGTGGGCTTTTCCATTACTACTTCTTTTGACTCCTTATTTTCTGATGAAGACTTGACTTCTTTTGACGCTGGCTCGACATTAGGAGGACTGACTGCTTTAGAAGAAGAAGGAATTTGAATATTAGACTGTAAGGAAGTATTTAGAGGACTCTTACCTTTCTCCGCGCCTTTCTTTGTTGTTGATTCCTTCTGAACAGAGGCTTCTTCCTGAGATGGTTCTTCTTCTTGCTCCTGAGTTCTGGTCCTCTTCCTCGAGGATCTGAGATCATATTTGACGTTGAATTGGGCTTCCATGAAATCAGCAAACTGCTTACAATAATGATCGATCTCTGCTTCCTCTTCTTCATCATGCAACGGGCACTCCATATCATCATTATTTGAAAAAGCCATATTTGAATTTTCTAATCCATAAGCAGTGTCTCCAGTGGGGTCGTCTGCTGGCCCTTCCAGGTATAAGGGATGAGGTACCTGATCCTGTGATTCCTTTACTTCTCTGGGCAGGATCTGCAATGGTGGTCTTCTATACTGGGGATTGTATCCTCTGTTTGGAGCATTATAACAGTTCTTGAGAGCTGTATTTTTCATCTCCAGTTCCATATTAACCATCTTCTTTACCATTTTACTTATTTCATCCAGCTTTTCTGAATCTTTCTCCTGATTGAAAGCAGAAATCTCTTCTTTGCCCTTCCTCCTGATATCTTGTTCAGTTTTCCCTTTCAGCTTCCCAGTGGAGGCAAAGTTCGCTTCTAATTCCAGAGCGTCAGCTTGCGCATCATCTAAATTGGCAGGTTTTCTTTCTCTTAATGCAAAACCAAAATCACAATCAAAGGCTGCTATGAAAATTATCTTAGCAGCAGCTTCATGAGGCTTCATCTCGGGAGGCAGGCTCAGATATAGCTTGTTGAATCTTTTGATGAATTCTGCCACTCCTTCATTCTGTTTCTTCTTCATAGTGTTAAATTCGGTGAGACATTGACCGTGGTCTTTCTTCTCTCCCCACTTCCTAAGAAAGGTATTCTCCATAACGTCCCATGTAGTTATTGAACGGTTTGCCAATGTCTTAAACCATTTTCTGGCTTCACCTTCTAAAGACTGCACAAACAACCTCAGGACCACATCCAGATGTTCAACATTCAAGTTCTCCGCGAAAGAGCAGAAGGTCTCGAGATGTCTCTGCGCATCTATCTCATTCTCTCCATTAAATCTTGGCAGAATTTTCAGGTAATCCTGTGGCATGTCATTTAGTGCTTGAGGCAGGGCCAGGGGCGCATATTTGTTCAATAGGAAAGCAGGAACATTGGCCATTGGGGGAGGTGGGGGTTGTACAACAGTCTGAGCAACAAATCAAGGGAGAGGAGTATGGGGAAGTGGAGTATGAATAACAATGGGAATATATTGCACAGAAGCCTGAGGCGTAGATGGGAATAATTCACGGTTAACAGCAGCTACTTCTGTGACCTCTTTAATTTCTTCTGCCTCGAGAGGAGGGGGAGATTCTCCTTCAATCCAGGCGCTTCCTCTATGTGGAGTCTCTAAACCAAACTCGGGATTTTCTGTTCTAACTTCTTGAGAAGAAGAGGGCAGATAATTTTCAACAGAACACTCGAAATTTTCAGAACGGACTGACTTCTTCTCCTTCCAAACTCCTTTACGAATGATTTTCTCTGGGTCAGACACGTAAGGGGTTTTTAGTTGGGATGTATCTGACCTCAAATGCAGCTTGCGAGGAGCCAGGACTACCGATAAAAATTTATCAAATAAATACCAGTGGAGTCGCCAAGGTGAGAGATACGCAACTCTTCAACTCTCTATGCTCACCCGATTAGAGAGTGAAAATTACTTTGTCGAGACCCAGGGAAACAAATATTCTTGAATTCGTTCCCCGGCAGCGGCACCAGAAAGATGTTGTGGATGATTTTGTCACCCTCCTAGAGACAGCCTAGAGTTGCCATAGACCAGTGCCTAGGACATCTTAATATAGCAAGGAGTCCTTTATAGTTTGTGTTGTCAGTCCAAGGGAATCACCTACTATCTCTTGTTCTAAACAAGGAAATTAGATTGAATTGGTCCGATTTCTCTCTCAGAGGCTGATACAAGGATAGGAGTAATGTAAAGGCATCATGTAAAACTTCAGCATGATAGTATCAGACAGTTAAGAGACCGCTTACTGTAAAGAGGGCCGATTCAAATAATATATCACAGAAATCAAATATCAAGAAGTGCAGGCAGTGAGGAAACATAAGAAGATATTACTGGCAGAAGGGTGCACCAATTTACGAATCCTTAAGCCACTAATATAGCAGAAATTATGAAAAGAGTGAACATGGAACAGCATATCACTTCTAGGCCTATTTAAAGCGCTTGACTAATTCCAGAAAGGGCACCACTTAAGATGAATCCTTACCGCAAACTAGTGAGCCACTCGCATTCTAGAACATGATACAAGAAGGAATTTCGCTTGAAAGAGATGATATATTAACACATAAGAAAAGTTACATACTGTGAGATACCAAAGACCAGAATCCTCAATACAGTCATAACCCCTCCTCACTGAGACCCTACGGGCTCTGAAACTTCATACAGAAATATTACAAGATGAATACAGTAGTCTTCTCGCTGCACAGTTTGCTGACAGAAATCTGGAACCCTTACAATGCCTTTCTTTCTAGCTTTTATAGAAGAGATAGAGGATTCTAGAGGAGGCGGTAGACAGAGAGCATTTAATAACTTATTTTGAATCGAATGGCGGAAAATGTTCGCGCCCACACTATGAAATGACTGAATATACTTGTTTGTACATTGCAATTTATTTCTGGAATGAATGCTGGAAATGCAAATCTATCTATACATAGGATATAAATAATAAAAATATGTGGCGCTCGGCCCTTTTCTGGAGGAGGAAGATCCGCGGCAATAAAACCTTGAGGCGCCTGCTCCTGTACGTGGTACTTTCGATCTTCAGATTTGGAATTCAAATTCGGAAACTCCTTCGAGATGGACTCTGAATTCATTGCTTCTTTATAAATACTCTGTCACTGCATTAATGTTTTCAACTGTCCACATGTGTTTCTTTTAATTTTCTCTCTGGAGAGTTCCATGGATCGAAGTACCTTTCTTTAATGGCGGTCACATCATAGTGACTTCTGGATCCTTTCCGCTAATTTTGTTCCCACCAGAGGTTCCTGCAAAAACCAAAGCTTATAGAATAAAACTGATGACACAGAAGGTGCACACAGTGAGACTGATGGAGGTGATGGCAAAGATATGAGCAGACTATATAACGACGCAGGGAGGGGACTTTAAAGGAAAACGCGAAGGTGTGACACACGACCAGAGTATGTGAACCACAGAGAAGACGCACGTGGAATGTAGGCATACAACGAAGAGCAGGGGGAGGGTACTGATGATGGGGAAACTCGGAAAACTAACCCTTAGAGGAGTTACAAAGAAAGGATGCGACAAAACAGCGGAATGAGGGCTTTAAGGCGGGACCCGGAGCGCGTGTCGCAGAATCGCAAGAAGGGAAAATGCGATAAGAGGGGGGGGATGGAACAACCAAAATTGCGCGCTTGCGCTATGCGATGGATGTGGTGAGCGCATATCGCAAAAATGAGAAATGCGATGATGGGGAAGAATGTGTGAGAGAAGCTGCGCTTTTACGATGGTGCGATGGTGAGATTTTGCGATGGACACTTAATGGGGTGGTGCTTGGTTATATGTAAGAAGGCGGGTGCGAAGGGGGCTAATCCTTATATAATCTTTAAAAAGTGGACTTTAGCCCTCTTCAAATGTATTGCTGATGCTGGGAGAGGTAGCGGTGAAAGAGGAAGAGAGACTATATCCAAAATCCAAAATGGGGGGGGGGCTGATTGGTACAACATTATGGATAGTGTTTTGCATCCATTACTTGATGAATTTGTGATTTTTTATTTAGATGACATATTTTTTTCAGCAAAACAAGAGAAGAACATGTCTTGCATGTGAATAGAGTGCTTGATGTTTTGAAGAAAGAGAAATTGTTTCTTAAGATGTCAAAGTGTGAGTTTGGAAAGATTTCTTTGGTTTATTTGGAACACATTGTAGGAGGAGGAGAGTTGAGAATTGATCCTTCTAAAGTGGAAGCCATTGTGAATTGGCCCACACCTAGAATAGTAACCGAGGTAAGAAGTTTCTTAGGTGAAACTCAGTATTGGAGAAATTTTATTGCTAACTTTTCTTCCATCACAACTCCTATGCATGCAGTGACACGTGTGAAGAAAGGCTTCCAATAAGGAGGCAAACAACATCAATATTTATAAGCTTTAAAAGAAAAGATCAGTTCAAATCCAATCCTTTCATTACCAAATTTGAGACAGCCATTTGAGATTCAAACCGATCCTAGTGATTATGCCATGGGTGCAGTTATTTTGCAGCATGATAAGCCTATCACTTTTCATTCTGAGAAATTCAATGGTGTTGTAACTAATTACCCTGCATATGACAAATAATTATATGTGTTGGTACAAAGCGTCAAGAAGTGGAAACACTACTTGATGGGTAAAGAGACGATTATACATATCGATCACCAACCATTACAATACTTGCAATCGCAAACAAAATTGCAGCAATCACGACATTTCAGGTGGATGGGATTTATTCAACAGTTTCACTTGGTTATAAGGTACGAGAAAGGTATTTTCAAGAAATTTGCTGATATGATTTCAAGACCGATTATTAGTGCATCTACTTTACTCAAAAAAATTCTATTGTACATGACAGTTACATAGAAAAATATGCACATGATGTTGATTTTCAAGATGTGTATGCTAGTTTGAGTGAAGTGAATCAAGTTGAAGAAAACAATTATCACATGCATAAAAAATTGTTATTTCATTTGGGAAAAATATGTATATCACAAGGAGAGAGGCTAAGTGTCATGAGAGAATCTCATTCATCTCTTATTGCTGGAAACTTTGGGGTAAGCAAAACAATGGCGCATCTAGAGAGGTATTGCTATTGGCCTCGCATGATATATAGTGTGTCACATTTTATAAGAGGTTGTTCTATGTGTGCAACAAGCAAGCCTAGTAATAGGAAGCTTGGGTTGTACACGCCACTATCGGTACCATCAAGGCCATGGGAGAGTGTCTCCATAGACTTTGTTGGAGGTCTACCTATGTCAAGAAAACAACATGATTATCTTTATGTAGTTGCGGATATATTTAGTAAAATGTGTATACTTAGGCCATGTAAGAAAACAATTATTGTTGAACAAATTGCTGAACTTTATTTTCGACATGTATGGCTTCATTATGGATTTCCAACTTCTATTGTTAGTGACAAGCATTCCAGGTTCACTGGGAATTTTTGGTCCAATATTTGGAGTATGATGGACACAAAGTTGAAAAAGAGTATTGCTTTTCATGTGCAAATTGATGGACAAACCGAGGTGGTGAACAGAACCATTGTGCATCTATTGAGAGGATATTGCAACAAACATCCTAAATGAGCAACTGCATTACATTCATCATTCTTACAACCGAGGAAATCACTCTTCTACAAATACATCACCTTTTGAAGTATGATTTGATTATTTTCTAAAATCGCCATTAGACTTCATCTTTGAAAATGATGTTGCAATAGATGGCCATAGTGATATTGACAAGGCTTGAAATTTCATTGAGAAAATTTAGATTACACATCAAAAAGTTCAAGAACAACTTGAGAAAATTCCAAGAAAATACAAGGAGAGGCATGACAAACATAGATTTGATCACAAGTTTCAAGAGGGAGATGAGGTATGGTTTCACATTAGCAAAGAAAGGATTCAAGGAGAAGGTAAAAAGCTCAAACACATTTTTTATGGTCCATTCAAGATCATAAAGCAAGTTGGTAGCAATTCATTTCAACTTGACTTGCCGTCATATATGCAAATTTATTCAGTTGTTAATGTTGAAAGCTTACGTTTGTATGAGCCACCTTTGATTGATCATCAAGGAGGTCATTTTCAACTGATTTCTATTGAATATTTCTCGCCGGAATTTCTAGATGAGCTCAAGGAAGATACAATTCTTGACAGGAGGACAAGAGCATTCAAGAGGGGAAGTGTTCACTACCTTCGATTTGGGCTCAAATGCAATAAGCCAAGCAAGGAAAAGTGGATGGAGGTTGGAAAGGTGAGGGAGTTATACCCTAATCTAATAAATAGGTAATCAAGTCTTTTAGGGTCCAGAAGCTTCCCAATGGGGAGGAGTGATCGGGAGTTCAAAAATTTTGTTCAAAATTAAAAGTTACAGGATTGGGTTGAAACAAGGGTGGTTTCGTATATCTTGTCTTCGTGATTCTGGCACCGTGAATGGTTCAAAAAATCGATGTCGTATGAGGGAGATATCACATTATGATCGAATTCCCAAATAGCTAAATTTTGCGACAGTGTTGACTCGGATGCCCAGTCAACATGGAGGGTGCACAGTCATCAAAAAGGAATATTTTGAAAAATATTCCTTTTCTCAGAGCTAGTCAGAGGCTAACAAGTGGCGCATTGTGATTTGTTGTAGGTTGTGCATTATGGTTTGAAAGCCAATCAGAGGGTGACACGTGGACAGCCCTGAGGCCACCATGTGTCCCCTAAACAGTGTATCAAAATTTTATTGAGGTCAGCAAGGCTCGACCCCGCGACCTCCTTTCGAGAAACTACCCACAAAACCGCTTGCACTATGCATTGAGACTCAATAATCATAGGTCAAATATTATATTTAAGTTTTAATAGATATGCAGTTGGGGGTTGAGACTGCCGGCAGTCCCGTGAAATATGGTCACATGTAGTTGCAACTAACCACAAAACAAATATTCAACCGACGATTTAGGCTCCGCAAAATTTAACTTCACGCCTTGTCACATGGAAAATATCCAGCGGTTTAAACTCTGACAACTACATCAACTCTTCTTCAAACTCAGGTTGCAATGCTTTTACCCATGGTATAAGCAGAGTTCCGCTCTGAAATTTATGGAGACTGCAGTTTTTGGGGGTTGGCATGTGGCCACCCCCTACCCCTAACATTTAATATTACAGTTAGAGGTGGCGAAAACTTGGAGTGCCCTATTTTTATGCATATTTGGCCAAATTTAACCCCAGTTAAGTGGATTTCTCCACAATTAGTGGATTTTTTCTAGTTTTTATTGGGAAAATGAGTTGGAGGCTTAATTTTCCCCCATTATGAGTGAATGAGGAGTCAATACAGACTAATTGGAGCATTCTAGAAGCATTGGCGCAGAGAAAACAACCATTAGAGGCCTGTAAACACATGTATTTGCAAAATTTTGAGCATAATGAAAGATGGACATGCCATTGGGAGCTGGACCAACATATGTAGCCCAGGAGGAGTGAACTGCTTCATCATCCATACTGTGTAAATTTTATGTGGTGTTTTATTCCTCTGTTTTACATTGTTGTTCAATGTTATTTTCTCTTATTTAATGCTTCTAATTCACTAAAATCACTTAAAATTCATGGTTAAAATCCTCAATACTTAAGAAAACTATGGAGACAAGTATGCACATGTTTTATAACTAAAAAGACACTTAGCACAAAAAAACTAATACAATCCTTTCAGATCAAGAGACCTATTGTTGAAACCTTGTCCATATCAAAAACAGCAACCCAGAGTTCAGCCAAGAAGAGGACTACCTCTTTAAGGGAGGGTCATGTTCAGCCGACCTCTCCTATACCATTGAACGATTCACTACCTACTTCACCAGGTGAAAAAAACCTTTCGCTCCTTGCTGAGGCAACGGCTCACATAGTTGTCAACGAAGGCTATGTGGAGGAGGAGGACGACACAACCTTTTCGGTCTTCGTTGGAAATATGAAGAGAAGGAAAACGGTGCTGGCACCTAATGTAAGTGTAGGAAAACACCCAACAGTGGGTCAAAGGAACTTTGAAGTGCAGGGTACTCAAAACCTCAGTAATTTTGATGTGCAGGCTATTAAAATCCTCGATAATTTTGAAGTGCAGGGTGCTAAAACCCCAGGTAATATGGAAGTGCAGGGTACTGAGACCCTTGGTGACATTGAAGTTCAAGGTACTAAAGCCCTTGACGATATCGAAATGAAAGAACTTGTTGGCTAGGGTAATCTTGACCATGATGATGTTGGCACATGTTTAGAATCAACTGTCGAGAAAATTCCTACACCAGAAGAATTGGGAGAATAAAACTCCACCATCCACCTGAATATTCAGATAGAAGAGCTCAAGAAACATATTTATGGCTTGGAAATATTAAACCAAACCATGAAAGAGAAGGGGATAATGTAGAAACAGAAAAGTACAGAGCTAGCAGATGAAGTGAAAAAGCAGAAACGACAAGTAAAGTTATGGAAATTCTAAGCATCAAACTGCTACGGGAATCTTAAAAAGGTGACCAATCAACTCAAGAAGGCTCGAGGCAAGAATATGAGGACAGTGAAAGCAGGGATCAACATATAAGTTTAGGACTTAAATAAGCCTTGTTTTTTTTTTCTACAACAGGTAAAGGTTGTGTGAGGACACACAACAACATAGGGATGAGATGATGTTGGTAGGCTAAATTATTTCATTTTAAACCCATACCATATTCCAAACATTACCTAAGACCTTTGTGTCAACCCTGTAACCTCTTCATTCCTGCACTATTTCAAGAATCGTGTCCATTCTTGCACTCTCTTTATATTTTCATATTTAAGGCTTGTCATGGAATTAATTATTTATTTATGGATTTTATACCTTTAAATTATCTTTGTAACTAATATTTTCTTTCCTAAAGTATTTTTTGAATAATGTATTGATCATTATGGTAGAATGGTCGAGTGCAGGTAGGATTCCTGCACTAGCTGGCAGTTCCTACACTCCTGTGACAACTCACTACCTATGTGCATATCTCATTAAGTATCAGTCATCTCGAGTTGGGCTCAGAGTGGGAGAGAAATCAACAGATATTAGAGATTAGGACTCTAGCCAAGTGCTTAGATTATTATCTTGTAACAGCCGAAAGGCTTAGATTGTAACACTATTATATTTTTGCTATGACCGCAGGCCTAAGGGTTGTATATAATGTAGAATTCAGATAGGAAGTAGCTAGGGATGCTACTATAATTTTGATGGTATCACCCTCTTTTTGGGCTAGATTCAACCTCATGATGTACATTTTCTTATTCAAAATATAATACAAAGGGATTGTGCCATGTTGTTTGATTTCTGTGTTTCAATTTTATGGTATGCGTTGATGAAAGGCTAAGTTTCCAAGTTTCTTAACAAGGATACGAGCTGGTTGGCTAGGGCCCGGCCAACCCAACTTGTTCTCCATCTTGTTAAAGGCATGTAAATTTAATTTTGAATGCAAAGCATGAATCAAATAATTATTTTGATTCTTTATCAAGTACAGATTTGATTTCATTTGCAAATGTTGTGTGATGGATCCATGGTGTGTAGGCTTAACTAAGTGTGATTTTAACTTGTATAATTTTCCCTTCTCGAAGCTTAGTTTATTTCTATGAGAATCGTGCAAGCACGTTTCCTCTACTAGTGCATTTTCAGTTATGCAAGTCAATTTATTTTGTTCATTCCAACAAAGTCTTTTTGTTTCTTTTCCTTTATAATATCTTGATGTGTTTCTACAAGTGAGTGTTTATTTCTAAGACAGAGGCATTTTTAATATTAAGATTTTAAACTTAAGAGTTAATGGTGCTTTGATGAATACGAAATAAATGTTGTTATAACGTAAGGATATGTACCTGCACTTTACACTTTCAAGGAAAGGATTGAATTTCATATTAAATTATCAAGTGAACCTTTTGAATTAAAAAGATTAAAAAGGTAGATCTAATCTATATGAATAGCCATCACATGAACAAGCCTAACGTCATAATCAAATGATTTCTTTAATTGCATGGAAGAGTTCCTTGTTTGAAGAAAGGTTTGCTTTGAATTTCAAAGTTAATTCTTGTTTTGATATTAACTTTGGTTGAAGCATGTTTCTTATTGTGGAAGATATTTCAAAGTTCTATTGACCTTTTAAAATTATTTCCTTAGTTAACAAGCCTTTTTATTTTCTGAAAGTAATCTAAAAACTTGGTGTGAGAAACTTTGTTCCAGTACAAGAATTGATATCCTAATAGAGGAATAGAGTGCTCTTGTCCCGATACTTAAAGCTCCTGCATGAAGATTAAAATCTTCAATATAAGTACAAAACCTACTCCCAACATATAAACTTTATTCGAGTAGAGACACAATGTTCTAGTGCAAGAACATTGCTGAAGTACAGGAATGACAGTTTAGTGCGGGAAGGAATATCTTTAAAGAGGACAGATACCTTTAATAGTCCAACTATCGATCTCTAATATAACTATACTAAATATAAACATAAATATTCATTCCATCAATCAGGATTGTTTGCAGAAGCTTGTGAAATCCTTTTATTTTATTTCCTTGCAAAGTACTTTCTTTCATATTCCAACACTAGAATTTCTTTGGTATTATTTGCCAAGTAATCATTCCTTTTTTTATTGTATAATATTGTAATTAAAGAAGTAGGAATAGACCTAGGAAATTCTCGTATCATTTATGGAATTTCCAATGCTTCTCCTCTAAGTTTTACGAAACCTCCGAGTTGAAAATTAAGTTTTGAAGGAGTATGTTGAACCGCAATTCCTGCACCCAACAATATAGTGGAAGTGACTATGATAAAAAATCTACAAGAATATGTATCTCTGTGATAAAATACGTGAAGAAAAAATATGAAAAGAAACTATGAATGACCTACTACATCAATGAAGTTAATCTATCAATGAATATAAAACAAAGCTAGAAGCTCAAAGGAATTTCCTTCGTTCATATTCTAAGATTGAGACGTAAGGAGATCTATGGAATAATGATGACATAATATTTGAAACTTATCCTTGTGATACCAATACATGAAGTAGTCGTGATTTACATCAACAAAAACATATATAGTATATTTATTGGAAGAAAAGGACACATGTCAAAGAGAAGGTAAAAGGAGCATATCTCTACAAGGATGGACAAGTAATGTTAAAAATGGTTGTAGGTCAAGTAAATATCTATCTAAGCTTGATTGGAAAATGAAAAAATTGAAATAATGTGGCAAAGAATGAACATTAAGAAGGATAAAGGAAAAATAATTTAGATGGAAATAAGTTCACCTACCTTAGTTGGAAGAAAGGATATGTTAGTTAATGAGCAGATAAAATACTAATTGAATTTTTCTAGAAAATATAGAAAGGTTTATGATCAAAAGAAGAAGATGACAAATCAATGACAGGACCCTTTGGCAAGAAGTTGAATATTTCTTATATCTTTATACTAGGAGCTAATTGGTCTGATCCAGGAAAACATTGATTAAAATTATGATAATGATAGAAACATTATGATTATTGGAAGGAGATATAATTTCTTGGAAAAAGTGTGAAAGCAAGATTTTGTTACGAAGGAATAAGGTGTGAAGGATTGTGCAATCAATAGTAAAGAAATTTTTCTCCATAAGATATTTGATGAACTACTTGATGACATATTGAAGCTATGTAAAGGTTAAAAAATATTCAGGAAGGTCAAATATCATTATTATGTGATGCAGATAGGATCCCAACAACTACAACAGATCTCCAGAGAAGAACATGTAGCCAATTCTTTGATGAGTATTTTTTATAAAATCTTAGGCTTGTGGTTGTTCATCCCTATTTGATAAGGAGTGAGGATTTACTCCATTTTTGAGAGGGAGCGAGGGTAGACACTTTATTCTCTGTGTGTCATGCACTCTGGTGAGGAATAATATTTGTAAGCCTAGTGAAGGCACTGGTAGGGAGAATAGGGGATTGGATAAGCATTAAGGACAGATTCTCCTTGAGGATAGGGTATACAAGATAAGAGTAGTATCGAGGAATTATATTCTTTGAGGATGTGTGGTATCCAAGATAAGAATAATCATGTAATGATGTACCTCATGAACATCCGTATGGGGTATGTTACTTGATAGGTTGTGGTGGTGTCCAAATGTATGCCTCATAGCATTGTGCGCTGATGTAGTAGAGAGATAGAGCATGTTATTTAAGGACTTGTTATTTTTTTGACAATTTTGGTTATGATGTTATGAATATTCTTATCAATATGAATCCCTTATTATTAGAATAATTTAACTTTAGAGTATCCTATTGTGTCATTATGAAAACATCCCTAGTTAAGAGGGAGTGTTTAAGATTGTAACTAGGTCCAGTTTTCATAATTATCATTATAATTGTATCAAAATAAGAAAAATAAAATTTTATTATGATTAATTTTTTTTTAGTAAAAGAATGTTATTCATGATTGTAGGGTCATTTGAGTCAAAATAAAATTTACTATGAATCAAATAAATGTAATTGATTCAAAGTCCAATTTGGACATCTTGTAAGAAAAAGAAAAAGAATTGGGTATTGAATCAAAATGTCAATTTCGCCACCAACAAGTCAATTTGTCCCTTCTTGGGAAAGTTGGCATAGAGAGGCAACTTTTCAACCTCCTATATGTGTATAAATACAATTCAACTCAAGCATTTGGAGACTGTCACTCATCACACTCATTTATGAGCCAAGAGAAGAAGAAATAAACTGAAGTCAAGGGAGAGAGAGAGGAAAGTCAAAGGAGGGAGAAATTTGGAGTTTTTTTCCCTATATATGCTCACACATACAAATTTTTCTGAGGAATCGCAAGCCCGAAATTATAGGGGCTGTTGTAACTCCTAGAGACAGTCTAGAGTTGTTATAGACCAGTGCCTAGGACATCTTATGAGGTGTAAAGAGAAGAGTATTTAAGACAGCGTCTAATCCTTTAACATAACAGGGCTCTTACACTACTTCCTTTGAAACAGAGAATAAACTAGAATGGAACCAGAACTTCGGACAGTTTGAAGTATTAGGAATAACACTGAACAAATGAAATGCTACATTCAGATACTACTACATCAGACAATTTTAAGACAGGTCACCATAATCAGGGCCAGATTCACGATATATGGTAGAGAAGGTATATATAAAAACGATTTTAGAGATGTATAGCAAGAAGGAGATATCGGCTGTCAAATAGACGATACTAAGAAGAACTTCATGGCATAAGATGGGCTTAAATAGCTAAGAATCCACACATACCAAGAACTCCCGTCAATAACATTTCAATACAGCCAATATAGTAGAAATACGCGTGAAATGCAGGTGGAACAATATATTACTCCTGAGCCATTTAAAGTATCAAGCCGCTACTGATATAAGTATCAACACGATAAATTCATATCAAAAGACGAGGGACACTCGCATTCCAGGATGTAATACTAGAGACATGAACGTAAATGAATTGAACAATAGAGAAACACACACTACCATACAACCATGTCCAGAATCCTTACTAAGGTGAAGCTTAGTCGAGGAAGTAAGTGCGGGCTCTTAGGAGCGATATACGAGTTTCACGGCATACACGGAAATTCTTACACAATCAATTTTTCTGAAGAAGTGGAACCTGGTTTTCTTCTTTTTCCTGTATTATATAGGATTCCTTCTGCCTTTCAGCGAGAAGATATTTTCTGAAAATATCTCTCTCGCGTGAACAAAAATTGTTAACAGTCATTGTCAAAACCACAAAATTACATGATGGGGAAAACAACCCTTCCATCATGCGTAACAGGCCCCGGGCCAAACTTAAAACAAGAACGTAGGCCAATGTCTGATGTAAAAGTAAAAATGCAAGAGTGGGGGGAAAAACCACCCACTCGGAAATTTAAACAAAACATAACTGAATAAAAGTAAAAGGCCGTTTAGGCCATGTCTTGAGTAAACATGAGGTGTCATGAGTGCTGCTGGGTCGAGGCTGTAGTAGACGCTGGAGGAGGCACGTCGGTGGAGGGACTAGCATGCTGAGTCAGGAACTGTGTCAACCTCTGCTGGCTATCTGGATTTGGTTCTGGCATCTCTGAGAGTCTCTCCACCCTAGTAAATGCTTCGCCAAGGGTGTGAATGTCTGCATTAGTTGGGAGCCGATACTTGATCATATGGAGGAGACTAAACTCCTTCTTGAGGATTGTGACGATGGTAGTGGCCTTGAGCTGAGTTGCTTTGCCCATTTGAAGATCTGACCGATCCCTTTCTGTTTCTAGGAGTGGTGTGTATTGATCGGGGTGCATGAGTACAGCAGGGGCGTTTGGTTCCCAACATGAAGGGAGGCCAGCTGTGATGATTTCATTCCACACCTTGTCGAACTGCTCCACAATGTCTGCTACCTGTTGGAGAACCCTCGAAGCTGCCAATCGAGCCTCCTCTTTCTCTATAATTTTCTGACATTCGTTGATTTCCATAAACCGACTAGGAATGCCATGTTTTACCACGTCATTTGCCCTTAGTGTATAGAGAAAGGATATGTAATTGCCGGCATTTCGAGCTCTATTAGGCAGATTATCCCCCGCCTCCTGCAACCTTCTATTTAGATAGGGAAGGGTAGACTTGAGTTCTCCTATCATCGTCAGGAACTCCCACGCTCAGTCACAGCTACGATTATATCCGACCAGATCAGGCTTCTGGCCTCGACCAGGGTGAGATTTCCCTTCGCTTTACTCTTCAACTCGGCAATGGTCTGTTGTTGCTCAGTCGTGGTCTTTTTTCCTTCCTCAACTTCTCTTTGCAGCCCTTCAATTTTTCTGACCTTTTCAGCCAGGGCGCCCTCCAACTCTACCACCTTTTGCTTGGCTGTCGTTGTTTGCTTCTCCAACACTTCTATCTCAGCCATAGCTGTGGATAGTTGTGTTGTTGCTGAACCAGTCCCACTTGATGTTTCGGCTGCATGGAAACTGTGCGTATCCCACCGGGTCTGCAGCTCAGTAGCTCTGCTCTCAAGCTCTTCAATCCTTTTAGCCAGTTTTTCCTTCTCCTCTCTTTCTCTGGAAAGTCTAGCAGATAGCTCGTTTTTCTCCTCCTCCACATCCACCAATTCATCGGTCTGTACCGGATGTGAAGCTGGTATGCCAGCCCGTTTCTTAGCCGCTGTAATGTCCTTCTGCAACTTGGCTATTATTGCAGCTTGCATTCCCTTCCCTCCTTCGTCTGAATTTTTAATCTGCTCTTTAAGAACGCGCACCTGATGTGCGTTGGCACGACAAGCACTCTGTTATGCTGCAAAAGAGTCCCTCAGGTTTTCGTATTTCTGCTCTGTCTTCCTTAGGGCAAGGGTGATCTGTGAAAGCTTATCTTTCATCATGTCGCAGATTGTTTGGAACAGGTCAGTCAGGTCCTGTACCGGAACCTTCTTCATATCGACAGCCAATTCAAGCACCTTATAGCTTGGAACATCTGAATTCGGGTCCAGGATAGCCTCGGTCATGGACAGTACCAGGTCTTCGGTGTCTGCATTAACAGAAGCGGAGAGTCTGGTGTGATATTTCTCAGCGAAACCTCCTAATTCGGCCCTGTATTTGTCTCGGACAGTTTTATTTATCAGCTCCCTTTCTTTTGTTTTGGAAGGAGGAGGCTCGACGATGGCCTGAGTGACTTCAGTGTAGTCAGAGGAGGCAACGCTGTCCCTTAGAACCACTATTCCTGCCTTTCCTTTATCGAATTGACCAAATTTCGTAAAGGGCTCCAAAATTATCCCTTCCCCGATGACCTCAGCTTCACTAGTGGCCACCTTCTGCCTCTTGGGTGGTGGTGCTCCGGAAGTACCAGCTTCTTGCTCATTGCCCCCTTTATTCACTTCTTCTTCTCCTCCTGTAGCAGACGAGTCCGTCTCCATCTGCGAAAACATAGGCCAGACTTCAAGATTAGCCCTCCACTCCAGAAATGGCCTGGACACATGAATGTAGGGCGCAGACCTGTTTCTCTTTCTTTTATTTGAGATAATTTCCCGTGGGTCATAAGCCCAACTCTCCCCTAATTTCAGGTCCATGTTCTGCAACATTTTTTCAACAATTGGGAGGGCATATCTAGAATTTACCACAAAGGGGCCAATATTGTCAGGGAGCTTCAAGATGTAGCCTTTCTTAGCGGGGACGAAATGGAGTTGGTCAGCCTTGAGGGCTTGCCGGATGTACTCAAGGGCGTAGACTCGTCGGACAGGAAAAGCTGGCAGCCTGTAGGGGGCTACTTCGGCTCCATAGACACGGATTTCAGTATACTCTTCTGATAGGAACCAATCGCCGGTACACTGGTACTTCCCAGCCTGTAACCAGCGTTTTATCTCTGGGAAAACCCTAGGGGAAGGAGCGTCGTGAATGATGGTATAAGCAATGGACATGAAGGTATTCACGAAATTGACATAACCTTCTCCCCTAGGCAACTGACGAACAGAGCAATTCCAGTCGAAGACTGGCCTGGGCTGGGACTTTTCAGAATATATCCTGTCCAGCCCCAAATGATTGAACTTGTCCGCGTGCTGGAACAGGAAGAGGTAGAACACCAACGAGCAAAAACGAAACTTTCAGACCTTGGCGAGCTCCCGAAATTGGGTCCGGATGGTAAAGGAAAGGAAACCTGGAATATCCAGTGTAACTCCATTCTGTGTCATAAGCCACAAAAATCGAATGCATACTGAAGAAATGTCTTCAGGACTCCCTACCCCCAGGAGGCTGGCAATGAGGGACAGAACAGGTCGGACTTCTTCAGCAAACAGACTCAATGGGAACGGCTCCAACGGAGGTAAGGCCGTTGCCTGATCAATGGTTATGGCAGCTATGAAGGCTCGGCGGGCTTCCCTCGACAGCTTATTAAACTGTGCGAGCAGGGTTTCATCTTTGAAACTGAAGTAGGCATCGCTGGAAGGGAAACGGAGGGCCTGCCTGATGACATCGGGAGAAAGGGAAAAAATCACGTTACCCTGAGGAGAAATGAAAGCATCCCGATGTGCATCGTAGGAGTCCCTAAGCCAGACAATAAAATCGACACAGGAATGGACTTGGGGGGTGATGTGGTGATAGAAGCCGGACGCGACAACTCAGAAACGATCAGCATTTTCACAGTGGCGGCCAAACAGTAGGGGCTTGATATTCCGTATGTCGAAAGGGTATTTCGGGTCACAGATACCCGCCTGCAAGTCACAAAGGGGTTCAAAACCAGGGGGGTTCCTAGACTCATGGAGTTGGGGAGTTTCAGGTTCGTTCTTCTTGGGCGTTCCTCTCCCCATGGCAGTTATTCAATCAATCCGGAAAAGAGAGAAAGGAAAAAGATGGAAAAACGGAAAATGGATTACCTGAACAGAGGGTGACAATGCTTGGGAAAGCGACGAGGGGAACCGTGACAGTGACTTGGACAAACCCGACGTTCTTCCCTACTCGGTATTCGCCGTAGAAAACTACCTGAAACGATTTACCAGAGAGAAATACGGGAGTTTTTTACCATTCGGGCGGACTGTTTAGGTTAAAAGGTGAAAATGTAAGAGAGCAGAGGGCAAGTGTCGTAAGGACACTGACACTGAGACACGTGGCGCGTGGGGATTGGGTAAATCAGGATGTAGGTGAGCGCCTCGTGTCGGGTTAAAAGTTGGTACGGGTCTTAGTACCAGCTGTCCTAATAGACTTACCTTACCGTTATTCCATATGCGCTGTCAAATCTTTAACTTGTAGGATTTCCCCTTGCCGGACTAACACATATCTTTCCCCGCTGCGTAGGCCCACCTTAACTCCGCCACGAGACAGTGTCCCGCGGCCTAACCTTGCTGTTACTTTCCAACCGTAAGGTCTTACCATGCCACGTGTCGTAGATCCGCGGGGGTAAGGGCCTCGTCCCTTCCCCACAGCTCGACCCCCTCGGACTTACTCCGTACGCGGCCGTGTATGACCCGAGGCCTTTTTCAAATACATGGGTTAACATATAATGCCGCGTGCCCTTTACTTTGTATTTGAAGTTCGTATATTACTCCGCCTATCACCGCTTAGTGCTATTTGCTCATTGGTTTGAATATGTATGTGTTCACCACCTTTTTGCTTTTCAGCCCGATTTAACTTAATACTTGCCACTTGATTATAAATCTTTAATACAAGGCCCATTCCTCCTTTTGGTACTCCCGTGGCTAGTGCTAAGGATTGAACAACATTGGCTCCACCTGGGGACGGCACGTTTGTCCCTGAACGTGTCGAGAACTACGCAGACCGTCTGTACACCTCCTGTGAACAACACTTTTCGGCTTTTGGAGCTCTGCCCTGTACAGATCATCATGACTCATGCATAATCTATGATAAGAAAACGAAAGACAGCAACTAATATACAATATAATACAGTCAGGCCTTTTCAGCCTGCTTCAGAATTGGAAATATGGTTTGAGGAATTGCCCGTTTACAGGGGCTTCCAACAGATCTCCCTGTAAATTCTCCAACTTAAATGTATTATTTCCTCCCTGCTCTGCAATCTTGAAGGGGCCGAACCATAGGGGGTCAAATTTTCCATGCTTGCCTTTATCGGCCCTTCGTACATCCCACCTGAGAACTAAATCCCCCACCTGCAGCTTCCTATCCTTTGTGTGCTGATCAAACAACTCTTTCATCTTCTCTTGGTAATCCACAAGCTTCTGGTTCACCTGAATACGTGTTTCTTCCAGTTCAATCAACTGATTGATTCTTCTTGTCATACCATCCGGTTCTTCCTGGGTTTCCTGCATGAAACGGGCAACAGGCAAAGCTAACTGTATAGGGAATACAGCTGCTCGTCCGTATACTAGTTCATAAGGAGATTTTCCCGTTGCCCTTTTACTGGTTATCCTATTTGCCCACAGAGCAAATTTCAGTTGGGAGTCCCAGTTTCTCTGATTTTCATTTATTGTCTTCTTCAGAGCTCTGACCAGCGTTTTGTTCGATGATTCTGCCAAACCATTTCCCTGTGGGTAGTAAGCTGTGGAGTGGCCCAGAGTGGTGTTATATTGCTGGCAAAAGTTCACCATTTTAGCGGATTTGAAAGCTTGGGCATTATCTGTGACTATCCTGGCAGGACATCCAAACCTGGAGATGATGTTCTCTTTTATGAATTTTATGATCACCGTGTCTGTGGCATTTCGTGCGGGGATGGCCTCCACCCACTTCGTGAAGTAATCTGTAGCAGTCAAGATCCATTTGTGCTGCCCACTGGAGGGTGGGTGGATCTCACCTATGAAGTCAATACCCCATTGCCTGAAAGGTTCATCGACGTGCACAGGGATGAGGGGTAGAGCTGCTAGTTTCTGTTTTTCAGCAAACTTTTGGCATTTGTCACATGCCTTGACCCAACTAAAAACATCTCCAAATAATTTAGGCCAGTAAAAACCAGCCTTCAGGATCTTCTGAGCTGTGCTCCTCTAGCTATAATGCCCGCCACATATTCCCTCATGGAATTCAGTTGTGATGTTTCCTACCTCCTCTTCGATGAGACATAACAGCAATATGCCTGAAGGATCTCTCCAATACAATTGACCATTAGCTACGGCATACTTCTGAGATTTAAGCCTCAGGGCTCTGTATTTGGACTTATCACAGCTGGGTGGGCAGCTGAGTGTCAGGAGGTATTCAACAATTTCCTTGTACCAGGGGCTAGTGACATACTTCATCTGTATTTTTTGAGTAGCCATTTCCACCTCTTGTCTCCCTGTCTGTTCCTCAGATGCTTCACCTGCGATCATGGATAGGTGGATGCCCAGTGCTTGGTGGTTTGATTCTGATAAAATCTTTGCTAGTCCCTGTCCTTTAATTAGCTTGGTGGGTCTTATGTCCAGGTCATATTCTTGTATCTTCGCAATCCACCTGCCCCTTCTGCCTTCACTGTCTCCCTGCACGAGGATGTCCTTAACTGCTGCTTTGGGTACAAAAGCAGTCACATGAGATTGTAAAATGTACATGCGAAATGCCTTTAAGGACTTTACCAGGGCATAAGCTTGCTTCTCCAGTATGTTGTATTTTAGCTCTGCATCATGAAGGACTTGACTAAAGAAAGCAATGGGTTGCTCATACCCATCTCCATTCTTCTGTAGAAGGACCCCTGCCACCGTGTGAGGTGATGCAAAGGAGAAAATCATGAAGGGTTCAGTGAAGTCAGGCTTTGCCAGCACGGGAGCCTCAGCAAATGCAGTCTTGATCCTGGCAAAGGCCTGCCTTGATTCTGGTGCCCATTTTACCTCATTGTCCTTCTTTAACATATATGTGATGTGCCTAACTATTTCGGCATAATTGGGAATGAATCTTCTGAGAAAATTGATCCGCCCTAGGAATACCTGTACTTCTTTCTTGTTTCTGGGGAGGGATATACCGTTTATAGCTTCCACCCTTTTAGGATCGATTTTGACCCCATCTTTAGTTACTATATGTCCTAAGAGTTTACCCTCTTCTAATGCAAAGAAATATTTTTGAGGGTTAAGAGAGAGTCCATACCTCCTGCATTTCTCAAAGGTCTTTTGCAAATGCTGAACATGCTCGACATCATCCTTTGAAAAGATTGTTATATCATCTAGGTACACCACCAGAAACTTATCCTGTTCTCCAACAAAGGTTATGTCCATCGCTCTCTGAAACGTAGCCCCTGCATTGATCAGTCCGAATGGCATCCTGGCATACATAAATGTCCCCCAGGGCATGGTGAAAGCTGTCTTTTTCTGGTCCTCCGGGAATACAGCCACTTGATTATATCCCGAGAACCCATCCATCATGGACATTCTAGAGGCCCCTACCACCTTTTGTAGAATATGATCCATCTTTGGTAGTGGATAGTTGTCTTTTAGAGATGCCCTGTTCAGGTTTCTGAAATCCACACACAACCTGATTTCACCATTCTTCTTGCGTACTGGGACTAAATTGGCCACCCATTCAGAATATCTTAGTGGCACTATAATTTTAGCCTTCAGTAACTTTTTTATTTCCTGCTCAATCGAGGGCAGCAACAGAGGATTAATCTGTCGGAGCTTTTGCTTGTGGGGTTTTGCATCTGCTTTCAATGGAATTTTATGCTACATCACACTGACATCAAAGGTTTTCAGATCTTGATACGACCAGGCAAATACGTCTTTGTAGGTTTGAAACAGCTTTTGGTACAATGGTTTATATTCATCTGGGACTTTCTTTGACAGCTTCACAATCTTTGGATCTTCTTTCGTGCCCAGATTGAGATCTTCAACCTGGTCCTCAGTCACCATTTTGTTTGGCTGTAACGGGACATCATCCTTATTGAACAGTCTCTCCAAAGGTACCAGCTCTCGGGGAATGACATTTCCCTTTAGCTGCAGAAATCTGTGACCAGCTATCTTCTCTTCTAGCTTGTCCCCTGGGATGTCTCCGACTTCTTCTTCTTCACAATTGTCAATCTCTAAATTTGAAAACTCCCCCACGGTCTCTAAGAACCTCTTTACCTGCTCCTCGTCTTCAAAGACCTGCCAGTGCTTGACATTATCAGGGATTGAAGGGCGGTATCTTACTTCAATTTCGTATCTCAGAAGAGGGTTCTTAGGTGGGCGGAATGTACTAGCAGCCACGGCCAAGGAGTCTGCCATTCTGTTCTGTTCTCTGGGCATAAACTGAATTTTAAATGCCAGAAAAGAATTCTCCACAAGATCCCAAACTTCGTTTCTGTAGGCCTTTAGCCTCGGATGCTTCGCTTGACACTGATTTTTCACTTGCCTCACCACCAACTCTGAGTCTCCCATCACCTTTAGACTCTGTATCTTCATGCTTCTTGCTGTTTGCAACCCCAGTATGAGTGCCTCATACTCAGCCACATTATTCGTGGCCTCATATTCTAATTTGAAGGACAGGGGGACCCATTGACCCATAGGTGAAATAAGCAACACTCCAGCCCCGTTTCCTTCTCTGGAATTTGCTCCATCAAAGTGGAGTGTCCAGATGTCAGATTCATGGTCCTGTACTGATAGATCAGTCTTCAACTGGCAGAACGAGGGTTCATGGGCATAGTCCTGATCTTCCTCCAACATTAGACAGGAGAAATCTCCCTCTCTGCTATAAACTGGGGAATTCACTGAATCTCCTGCTTTTGTGACTGTCTTGACAAACCTGGTTTCTCGGTATAATCTCCTTTCTTGACCACCAAAGACAGGGATGGTGGCATACGACAGATCCAGCTTGATTGACCCTCCAATTCTAGTTCCCCAAGACCTAGACAACAGCATGCCGAAGCGGGCTGGGATGTCAGCCACTACGATATCCATTACCACACTCTTAGCCGGGATCTGAGCCAGGGTGACTGCTAGATCCTTGATCATGCCCAAGCACTTCACTCTTTTGGAGTCAAAGGAGTAGAGATCTTTATATGGACGAGTGATTTGGAGCCCCAATTGCTCCATGACAGACAGGGGCATCAAATTGTGGGACGCTCCTGAATCTAACATACAGTTATGCAATAGTAGATCATGGATTACTAGAGATACATAGAAAGGGGGGGTGGAGGGATCTAATTCCTCGACATGGGGGCCGAACACGACCATGGGTCTTTCTTCTTGTAAGTTAAGACTGTCAGGAATGTGTGAGACTTCAGGAGCAGAAATGAAAGAGGAGACTTGTGACTGATATGCAGGCTGCTTCAACAATTCAGACAGAGGGACAGGTATTTTAACTTTTTCAAGTTCCTTTTGCAAACTGAAGGCAGATGAGGACTTTTCTATTGGGACTTCCTTTTCTTTTGACTCTTTGTTTGGCATGGGAGGCTTAACTTCATTAACTGGAGGTTTATTCATAGGAGACACGGCTACTTGGGAGGAGGAAGGCATGTGACTATCAGTTTGCAGAGATGGGTTAAGGGGCTTCTTACCTTTGTCCGGAGATTCTTGAGTATTGGCCTCTTTCTGTGCAGGTGCTGACCTTTGAGGTGCATCTTCCTCTTCATCTTGAGTGCGGGTCCTTTTCCTGGAGGACCTGAGGTCATATTTCCTGTTAAACTGAGCTTGCATGAAATCAACGAACTGTTTGCAGTAGTCATCGATTTCTGGCTCTTCAACATCCTCGTTATTCTTCACTTCTGAGTGAGGTTGTATTTCTCCCTCTTCACTTTCTTGCACAGGACACTCTATGTCATCATTGTCGGAGAAGAACGGACATGTTTCATCTTGTTCATAGGAGGAGTCTTCATGGGAAGCCTCCATTTGTCCTTCCAAGTACAAAGGGTGCGGTACTTGGTCTTGTTGCTCCTTCTGCCCCCTCTGCAGTATCTGCAAGGGTGGTTTCCTGTATTGAGGATTGAATCCTCTGTTAGGAGCGTTCTGAAAATTCTTCGGTGGGGAATTCTTGGCCTCCATCTCTAGCTTGACTAACTTGCTAGAGAGATTCTTGATCATTTTATTCATCTCTTCGATCTTGTCACTTGCTGAGTCTCTGTCCTGACTTGAAGTGGACACTTCTTCCTTGCCTCTTCTTCTTGTATCATGTTCTTGCTTTACTTTGGTCTTACCAGTCGAGACAAAGTTTGCTTCTATTTCCAATGCATCAGTCTGTGCATCATCTAGAGTGGCTGGCTTTCTCTCCCTCAGCGAGAAACCAAACTCAGAATCGAATGCTGCCACGAAAACAACCTTAGCAGCAGTCTGGTGGGGCTTCATCTCAGCTGGGAGGCTGAAATACAATTTGTTAAACCTTCTGATGAATTCTGATACCCCTTCATTATGCTTATTTTTAAGGGTGTTGAACTCGGTTAAGGTATCCCCATGATCTTTCCTATCTCCCCACTTTTTCACGAAAGCTTCTTCCATAGCCTCCCAGGTGTTGATGGAATTAGCTGCAAGAGACTTAAACCACTTTCTAGCCTCTCCATCAAGGGACTGCACGAACAATCTCAGAACCACATCCAAATGCTCCACATTAAAGTTCTCTGCGAAAGAGCAGAAGATTTCAACATGCTTGTGGGCATCAACACCGTTCTCCCCATTGAATCTGGGTAGAATCTTCAAATAGTCTTGTGGCATGTCATTTAGAACTGCAGGCAGCTGTAAAGGGGCATACCTGTTTTGTAAAAAGCCAGGTACATTCGCCATTGGGGGAGGCGGAGGTAGAATGAGAGCTTGAGCAGTGAGAGGTGGAGGAGGTGGTGGGAGTTGAGTATGAATAATGATGGGAACGTAATGAACAGCAGCTCGAGGACTTGATGAGAAGGTAGGGCTGTCGACAACAGACACTTCAGTGACCTCTTTGATCTCTTCAACTTCAGGGGTAGGGTGAAAAGAATAATGTGGAGTATAACTAGACTCAGCTTCGTCTTTGATACGGGCACCTTCTCGGTAAGGGCTATCAGAGTAATAACCAGTATCTCTTATAATGGGGTTAGAGCTTTGTATTTGGGCGACCTGAGAAGAGGAGGGCTGAAGATATGGAAATTTTTCAAGGGAAAACTCAGGAATATCAGTATGAACTGGTGGCCTTTCTCTCCAGCCTCTTCTATGTATGATTCGCTCTGGGTCAGACACAGAGGGTGTCCTTGACTGAGATGTATCTGACCTTAGGTGTGGCTTACGGGGAGCCAGGACTGCAAATATGTTTATCTGAAATATAAATGTGGAGTCGCCAAGGTGAGGTATGCACAACTCACAACTCTTCGTGCTCACCTAACTGAAGAGTGGACAGGTTTTGTCGAGGCCCAGGGACTCAAATTTCTTCAACTTCGTTCCCCGGCAACGGCACCAAAAAGATGTTGTAACTCCTAGAGACAGTCTAGAGTTGTTATAGACCAGTGCCTAGGACATCTTATGAGGTGTAAAGAGCAGAGTATTTAAGACAGCGTCTAATCCTTTAACATAACAGGGCTCTTACACTACTTCCTTTGAAACAGAGAATAAACTAGAATGGAACCAGAACTTCGGACAGTTTGAAGTATTAGGAATAACACTGAACAAATGCAATGCTACATTCAGATACTACTACATCAGACAATTTTAAGACAGGTCACCATAATCAGGGCCAGATTCACGATATATGGTAGAGAAGGTATATATAAAAACGATTTTAGAGATGTATAGCAAGAAGGAGATATCGGCTGTCAAATAGACGATACTAAGAAGAACTTCATGGCATAAGATGGGCTTAAATAGCTAAGAATCCACACATACCAAGAACTCCCGTCAATAACATTTCAATACAGCCAATATAGTAGAAATACGCGTGAAATGCAGGTGGAACAATATATTACTACTGAGCCATTTAAAGTATCAAGCCGCTACTGATATAAGTATCAACACGATAAATTCATATCAAAAGACGAGGGACACTCGCATTCCAGGATGTAATACTAGAGACATGAACATAAATGAATTGAACAATAGAGAAACACACACTACCATACAACCATGTCCAGAATCCTTATTAAGGTGAAGCTTCTTATTATTGAGACCCGACGGGCTCTTCCGGGCAGTATCTGAGTTTTCACAAAGCATACACACAGGAAATTCTTACCTGGAGAATTTTTAAAGTGGACTTTGTGTACTCCTTTCTTTTGTATTATATAAGTTCATACGCCTTTCGAAGTGTTACTACAAATATCTTCCTCGCGTGAACAAAAATTGTTAACAGTCATTATCAAAACAACAAAATCTCATGATGGGGAAAACAGTCCTCCCATCACGCATAATAGGCCCCGGGCCAATCTTAAAACCAAAATGTAGACCATTGTTCAATGTAAAAGTAAAAATGCAAGAGTGGGGGAGAAACCACCCACTCGGAAATTAAAAACAAACATAACTAAATAAAAGTAGAAAGGCCGTTTAGGCCATGTCATGAGTAAACACGAAGTGTCACAAGTGCTGCTGCGTCGAGGCTGTTGTAGATGCTGGAGGAGGCACGTCGGCGGAGGGACTAGCATGCTGAGTCAGGAACTGTGTCAACCTCTGCTGGCTATCTGGATTCGGTTCCGGCATTTCTGAGAGTCTTTCCACCTTGGTAAATGCTTCGCCGAGGGTGTGGATGTCTGCATTAGTTGGGAGCCGATACTTGATCATATGGAGGAGACTAAACTCCTTCTTGAGGATTGTCACGATGGTAGTGCCCTTGAGCTGAGTTTCTTTGCCCATTTGAAGATCTGACCGATCCCTTTCTGTTTCTAGGAGTGCTGTGTATTGATCGGGGTGCATGAGTACGGCAGGGGCGTTTGGTTCCCAACATGAAGGGAGGCCGGCTGTGATGATTTCGTTCCACACCTTGTCGAACTGCTCCACAATGTCTGCTACCTGTTGGAGAACCTTCGAAGCTGCCAATCGAGCCTCCTCTTTCTCTATAATTTTCTGACATTCGTTGATTTCCATAAACCTGCTGGGAATGCCATATTTGCCCACGTCATTTGCCTTTAGCGTATAGAGAAAGGATATGTAATTGTCGGCGTGTCGAGCTCTATTTGGCAGATTCTCCCTCGCCTTCTCCAACCTTCTATTTAGATAGGGAAGGGTAGACTTGAGTTCTCCTATCATCGTCAGGAACTCCCACTGCTCAGTCACAGCCACGATTATATCCGACCAGATCAGGCTTCGGGCCTCGAGCAGGGTGATATTTCCCTTCGCTCTACTCTTCAACTCGGCAATGGTCTGATGTTGCTTAGTCATGGTCTTTTTTCCTTCCTCAACTTCTCTTTGCAGCCCTTCAATTGTTCTGACCTTTTCAGCCAGGGCGCCCTCCAACTCTACCACCTTTTGCTTGGCTGTCGTTGTTTGCTTCTCCAACACTTCTATCTCAGCCATAGCTGTGGATAGTTGTGCTGTTGCTGAACCTGTCCCACTTGATGTTTCGGCTGCATGGCAACTGTGCGTATCCCACCGGGTCTGCAGCTCAGTAGCTTTGCTCTCAAGCTCTTCAATCCTTTTAGCCATTTTTTCCTTCTCCTCTCTTTCTTTGGAAAGTCTAGCAATCAGCTCGTTTTTCTCCTCCTCCACATGCACCAGTTCATCGGTCTGTACCGGATGTGAAGCTGGTATGCCAGCCCGTTTCTTAGCCGCTGTAATGTCTTTCTGCAATTTGGCTATTACTGCAGCTTGCATTCCCTTCCCTCCTTCGTCTGAATTTTTAATCTGCTCTTTAAGAACGCGCACCTGATGTGCGTTGGCACGACAAGCGCTCTGTTCTGCTGTAAAAGAGTCCCTCATGTTTTCGTATTTCTGCTCTGTCTTCCTTAGGGCAAGGGTGATTTGTGAAAGCTTATCTTTCATCATGTCGCAGATTGTTTGGAACAGGTCAGTCAGGTCCTGTACCGGAACCTTCTTCATATCGACAGCCAATTCAAGCACCTTATAGCTCGGAACATCTGAATTCGGGTCCAAGATAGCCTCGGTCATAGACAGTACCAGGTCTTCGGTGTCTGCATTGACCGAAGCAGAGAGTCTGGTGTGATATTTCTCAACGAAACCTCCTAATTCAGCCCTGTATTTGTCTCGGACAGCTTTATTTGTCAGCTCCTTTTCTTTTGTCTTGGAAGGAGGAGGCTCGACGATGGCCTGAGTGACTTCAGTGTAGTCAGAGGAGGCAACGCTGTCTCTTAGAACCACTATTCCTGCCTTGCCTTTATCGAATTGACCAAATTTCGTAAAGGGCTCCAAAATTATCCCTTCCCCGATGACCTCAGCTTCACTAGTGGCCACCTTCTGCCTCTTGGGTGGTGGTGCTCCGGAAGTACCAGCTTCTTGCTCATTGCCCCCTTTATTCACTTCTTCTTCTCCTCCTGTAGCAGATGAGTCCGTCTCCATCTGCGAAAACATAGGCCAGACTTCAAGATTAGCCCTCCACTCCAGAAATGGCCTAGACTCATGAATGTAGGGCGCAGACCTGTTTCTCTTTCTTTTATTTGAGATAATTTCCCGTGGGTCATAAGCCCAACTCTCCCCTAATTTCAGGTCCATGTTCTGCAACATTTTTTCAACAATTGGGAGGGCATATCTAGAGTTTACCACAAAGGGGCCAATATTGTCAGAGAGTTTCAAGATATAACCTTTCTTAGCGGGGACGAAATGGAGCTGGTCAGCCTTGAGGGCTTGCCGGATGTACTCAAGGGTGTAGACTCGCCGGACAGGAAAAGCTGGCAGCTGGTAGGGGGCTACTTCGGCTCCATAGACACGGATTTCAGTATACTCTTCTGATAGGAACCAATCGCCGGTACACTGGTACTTCCCAGCCTGTAACCAGCGCTTCATCTCTGGGAAAACCCTAGGGGAAGGAGCGTCGTGAATGATGGTATAAGCAATGGACATGAAGGTATTCACGAAATTGACATAACCTTCCCCCCTAGGCAACTGACGAACAGAGAAATTCCAGTCGAAGACTGGCCTGGGCTGGGAATTTTCAGAATACATCCTGTCCAGCCCCAAATGATTAAACTTGTCCGCATGCTGGAACAGGAAGAGGTAGAACACCAACGAGCAAAAACGAAACTTTCGGGCTTGAGCGAGCTCTCGAAATTGGTCCGGATGGTAAAGGAAAGGAAACCTGGAATATCCAGTGTAACTCCATTCTGTGTCATAAGCCACAAAAATCGAATGCATACTGAAGAAATGTCTTCAGGACTCCCTACCCCCAGGAGGCTGGCAATGAGGGACAGAACAGGTCGGACTTCTTCAGCAAACAGACTCAATGGGAACGGCTCCAACGGAGGTAAGGCCGTTGCCTGATCAATGGTTATGGCAGCTATGAAGGCTCGGCGGGCTTCCCTCGACAGCTTATTAAACTGTGCGAGCAGGGTTTCATCTTTGAAACTGAAGTAGGCATCGCTGGAAGGGAAACGGAGGGCCTGCCTGATGACATCGGGAGAAAGGGAAAAAATCACGTTACCCTGAGGAGAAATGAAAGCATCCCGATGTGCATCGTAGGAGTCCCTAAGCCAGACAATAAAATCGACACAGGAATGGACTTGGGGGGTGATGTGGTGATAGAAGCCGGACGTGACAACTCGGAAACGATCAGCATTTTTACAGTGGCGGCCAAACAGTAGGGGCTTGATATTCCGTATGTCGAAAGGGTATTTCGGGTCACAGATACCCGCCTGCAAGTCACAAAGGGGTTCAAAACCAGGGGGGTTCCTAGACTCATGGAGTTGGGGAGTTTCAGGTTCGTTCTTCTTGGGCGTTCCTCTCCCCATGGCAGTTATTCAATCAATTCGGAAAAGAGAGAAAGGAAAAAGATGGAAAAACGGAAAATGGATTACCTGAACAGAGGGTGACAATGCTTGGGAAAGCGACGAGGGGAACCGTGACAGTGACTTGGACAAACCCGGCGTTCTTCCCTACTCGGTATTCGCCGTAGAAAACTACCTGAAACGATTTACCAGAGAGAAATACGGGAGTTTTTTACCATTCGGAAGGACTGTTTAGGTTAAAAGGTGAAAATGTAAGAGAACAGAGGGCAAGTGTCATAAGGACACTGACACTGAGACACGTGGCGCATGGGGATTGGATAAATTAGGATGTAGGTGAGCGCCTCGTGTCGGGTTAAAAGCTGGTACGGGTCTTAGCACCAGCTGTCCTAATAGACTTACCTTACCGTTATTCCATATGCGCTGTCCAATTTTTAACACGTAGGACTTCCCCTTGCCGGACTATCACTTATCTTTCTCAACTGCGCGGGCCCCCTTTGACTTTGCCACGAGACAGCGTCCCGTGGCCCAACCTTGCCATTCCTTTTCTACCGGGAGATCGTATCATGCCACGTGTCACAGGTCCGCGGGGGTAAGGGCCTCGTCCCTTCCCCACAGCTCGACCCCCTCGGACTTACTCCGTACGCTGCCGTGTATGACCCGAGGCCTTTTTCAAATATGTGGGTTAACATACAATGCCGCGTCCCCTTTACTTTTTATTTGATGTTCGTATACTATTCCGCCTATCACCGCTTAGTGTTGTTCGTTCATTGGTTTGAATATGTATGTGTTCACCACCCTTTCGCTTTTCAGCCCGATTTAACTTAATACTTGCCACTTGATTATAAAGCTTTAATACAAGGCCCGTTCCTCCTTTTGGTACTCCCGTGGCTAGTGCTAAGGATTGAACAACAGGGGCCAAAATTACAAGGCCAAAATTTCAAGAGTTAACCAAATTTAAGATAATTGACCAGTGTTGACTTTGTTGAATTTGACTTGGTGGAGGTGAATTAAAGGAGGGATGAATTGAGGTCTTTGTGGAAGTCTTGGTCTTGATCTTGGGTCTTAGATATCTCACTTTATATTTATTCTATAAGAAGATATTTTTCTTGGGTTTTCCCCCTTCTACAGTTTTTCCCTAGCTTGGAGCCTAATTTATTGTTTTCTTTGTCTCTTTCTAATATTCATGTTTTGTACATTTTTTATAGTTTATTGATGAAGGAAATATAAATCTAATAAAAGGCCAACAAACACTCACAAAGAAATTATCAAGTTAACAAAAATAAACCCTGGTCTACAACATATTGATTTCTCAACACTCACCATAACCAATAAGGTAGAATTGGGACTTAAATAGAGTTTTAAATCCTCACACTTAGCTATTGAAGTATCTCCATCTAACCTAAGGTTTTACATTTGTATTTCCCATCAATTCATAGCATGGCCCTCTAATTTAAGCAATAAAATGAAATCTTTTGTTCCTTTTCTATATGATGAACACCAATATATTTTTTGGGAAACCCGTTTAGGAGAAAAATTATTTGCAAGGTGAGGTTTCTTAGCTTTTTTTCATTTGGGATGGAAATGGTGCATATACAAAGGAGAATGAACTCTTTGTGGATTGGGTTGACACACATTTCTTGTTGGCTAATACAAAATAAAACCCACTCTATTGCTCTCTCTCTCTCTCTCTCTCTCTCTCTCTAGCAAATCTTAGTTAATCTACTCAACTATGGAACTAAATTCACTCATATAAAATGGGACCCCTTTTCCTACTAGTGGATTGATTATAAGACATCCTTATAGCCAATTAGTGCTTAATTTCTTACTCCTTCAACTCTTAGCTAGAGATACAACTCGAACCTCCTAGATTCTTCTTAAAAGAGTTCATGTGGCTATACCCCTTTCCATGAGTAACATGGGTAGACATGACATCCTCTCGAATTATGATGGTAAATAATGATAGTTTATCTTCTAGGAAGCATAAATTTTTCATATGAATTTTGATTGAAATATTTCTTGAATTATTAGAAAGATATTTGGGTGTACAATAATGTCATGAGGTTCATTACCTTTGTAGTAAAGTTTCTCCACAAAAATGACATTTAGGGCTTCAAATTAGGCTTGCAATGTTTCACAATACAATTCTCCAAATTGGGTCTTGTCACTATTCAACTACTTTTGTAAATTGTTTCCTTCAACTTTCACACTATAAAAGCATTGAGATGGATTATAATTCATATACTTATCCAATATTTTATCATGCCAATATCTTTGCTTATCTCCAAAGGAACAAGTTTTTTTTTAAGCAAAGGAGAACACTCAAGTCTTCTCATTAAAAATAGAGGATACAGTAGTGGTTATTCTTATCCCAAAAATGATCTGATTAGGCCCATTCAAATTACTAAATACATAAATAACTATAGAGATCCAATCAACATACAAATTTCACTTCACAACATTAGACATATAATTTATTTAATTCAAGGAAATACTTCTATATATAGAGGCCATACCCAAGGAAATGATAAATAACAACCTAGCATAATCAAACATTATTCCATCTCTTAAGTAGAAACATAATTATTAAACTGTCATAACTACTTTCAGTGCACCATTACAAACATACAAAATGAACTATCATAACAACTTTTAATGCTTCATTACAAAAATACATAATAAAATATCATAGCAACTTTTATCCCACCATTACAATCATACACATTAATACAACATAGCAAAAATCATGAAACACTAAAAAATAATTTCGTTTTATTAACAAAAAAAAGTTACATACACTTATTTAGTTCTCTTGAGTTTGTTGGTAATTGAAGAAGAGAGAACCACTTTCTACCCAAGAATAGGCTTAACTACATTGTAGTGTTTTTTGTATTTATCCACCCTTAATATTAAAAATATATAGAATTCAAAATCATGGTAGATAACATGGAGGTCACTCTCCTTTACATTCAAGAATCATGATTCTAATTAGAATAGCAAAGTAAGACCACAAAAAAAAGAGGAGTCATTCACTATTCTTCTAGTCCATTGGTGCTTATTTTTTTTCCTTCGGTGCCTCACGTTCCTGAATATAACAAATCAATTAGATCCCTTCGAGCACTTTAACTCATATTGAATGCTTCTTCATTGATCTCCTACACTGAATTAGCTAAAATCATAATTCCACATAAGCTTGTTGTGGCTCAACGTGTTCTTAGTCATCCAACTTTGAGATTCACACTCATAGTCTTACATGCGATTTAGTTTCACTCCTAACAATTTTCTCTAGTTCTCTTGCACGCACTCTCGTTCTCCTTAATTCACCACACTCTTCTTTGTCTCCTCTTTTTTATCTGATCATGCTCGTTCCAAATCATTCCCTCTCTACGTGCATGATAAACCAAGGTTCTTCTTTTGGACTATGTGGTCAATTTTCGAAGGCTCCAGATGGGTACATTTCCAGTACAATTAGAGCAGTACTTTACGACTTCTTTGTTCTTCTAATAACTATTGGCAACTTGGTAATTCAATTTCTGAATAATAGATTTGGAGCATTAATTCAGGTAAATAGGAAATTTTCCAAATCCGCCTTACACCTTTTCCCTCGGGGAAAGCTACTCTTAGAGGCATTAGGATCCATGTTTATTGTTCTCTTCTTTAATATTTGGATATATATTAAATAACATGCATATTACATTGAAATTAAAATATGTGAAAGCTACATTTTTAGACATTAGGATCCATGTTTATTGTTTTCTTTTTCCATATTTGGATATATATTAAATAACATATATTATATTGAAATTAAAATATGTGAAAATGTTATGACAACCATTACCACATTACAAACCTTAATTACAATTACAAAACTTGGAGTTAAAAAAGTATTACATTAACCACCCTAGTTTTATGGGTGATTAAAAAGTATGGTGATCAAATATTGGTGAACACACCAACATATTTTCGAAACCCCTCAAACTGCTTCAGTCATATTCAAACAAGTTTGTCCATACCACCCTTTTTTATTGTTTGACTTTTATGTTCTTTTCTTTGGGAAGCACTCTACTAGTCTAAATGATAATAAAAAAGAAACTTATGGACGCCTCAAACCTGATTTCCTGCATGGAAAGCCTCAAGGAGTTATGCCAACCATTTTAAATGTTTTGAGGCTTAGGTTTCCATTTTGGGTGGGTTTATTCTTTGATGCAAAGCTATTTAAGAGTTGTATTTTACAGTTCGGTAAGAGTTTGATGTGTGATTCCATTCATAATCAATATGAAGCATGCATTTTTTTTTTTGAAATAGAAATAAAACATTTTATAAATACAAAAGTAATGTGAGCTATAATAAAAAAGCAAAATTGAACATTCATCTTTAGTTTGTTTTGATTAAAGGTATTATAGAAAAACAATAATCACAATCTCATTATGGTCATTCTATTTGTTGTCGATATTACAATCTTATGTGATAAAAATACTTCACTCACTTTCAGTTATAAATAAAATATTTTCATGTCCATATTTCATATCAACATTAAAAAGACATAAAGTAATTAGAAGTAATAACACTAAGTAAACTACTCAAATTTTATACTTTTCAAACATATTTTGACATAGGATTTAAATAAACTTTTTGAAGATCTATGTTAACTAATTTATATAGATATCAACTTCACACACACACACACACATAGATATATATATATATATATATATATATAGTAGATAGTAAAATATTCAATGTGCAAAGAAAAAAATTGAAACTTCAAAAATAAAACAAAAAATATAAAGTACTTTCTAATATAATACTAATAAGAGAAATATGTGTAACTCATTCCATTCTTAATATAAAATTAGTGTGACATTTTCAAATCTTCATAATAATAATAAAAATATTCAATGTGAGTCATCAATAAAATATTTTAATGTGCATAATTCATACTTATACTTAAAATTTTATTAATAACAAAGAGAAGTCATTTGTAGTCCATAGATAAAATATCTCAATGCATATATCATGTAAAATATTTTAATGTCAACAAAGTATAGTATATATTGTTAAATGTCTCTTGTGAAACATTTGATAAAATTGGAAGGATACAAAGAAGATTAACATAGTAGGATAAATATATTATGTAAAATATTTTAATATCAACAAAGTATATAATATATATTGTTAAA
Source organism: Pinus albicaulis (assembly GCA_034641835.2). NCBI lineage: Eukaryota > Viridiplantae > Streptophyta > Pinopsida > Pinales > Pinaceae > Pinus > Pinus albicaulis. The sequence goes on from CM076573.1 coordinate 468,379,587, forward strand.
TGTCGCTCCTTGGACATTTGATAAAATTGAGAAGATACAAAGAAGATTAGCATGGGCCCTCAAGGATGACAAACAAATCAAGAAATGGTCTAAATTTTTTATAGAATGTAACTTTTTCTCTCATAATAAAAAGTTATGATTATATATGTGTGTGTGTTTTTATAATTAAAGTATTTGAAATAGTCTTACTATCTTATAGTTAGTTTGACCTCTTTTTAAATGTATTTTTTTGCTAGTTTTCCATTAAATCCAATAAGTTTTTTTTGAACTTACAAATTTAAGTGATATATTCTATATGGTATTCAAAAATATACCTCAAACAATTAGAATATATATATACAATTTAAAAGTAACTTTAACTTCTTAAAAATAATTTAAAAAAAAAAAATTAATTCAAAATTTAAAAGTATTTTTATAAAAAGGCCATAGTTTAATAAGATCACAATTTTACATATAAAATAATAAAAATTCAGATAAAATTTTTAAAAAATAAAACATAAATGTTAACAAGTTACATCTAACTTTCAAAACTTTGGGGGCCCAATTCTTAATGATGCTAAATCATTTTGTACCAAAAAAAACTAGTTTCAAACACATGATTAGATTTTTTTTTTTTTTTAATGATGAGCAAGGCCAATTGGAAAACATAAATAAATTATAAAAACATTCATAAATATTAACCATTAGATTTCTTAAAAAAAAAAATCTGAGCAGCAAGGCCAATTTGAAAACATAAATAAATTATAAACACATTCAGAAATATTAACCATTAATAACAACTAGATTATTTTGTTGCCCACCTACAGCAAAATCATCATCCGTCCCACTACGTACGGTAATTGACAGAAAAATGAATTAATAGCCGGAACAGGAGGTTGGGAATGTTATACTAGCAGTGCGTCTGCGATTGTGGTTGTCCCTCGGTTTCGATCCCGTCATCTCGCGGAGCATCGGTGAAGACCATCCACTCTGTGTCTCTGTTCAAGACTATCTTCAGTGAATGGACAGAAGCTTTTGAGGATTGCGATCCACTGTTCAAGCAATCCTGTTTTTCGCTTGAGAGGCTTTCAGATCTCCCAAGCATATCCATGGCGGTTTCGGGCATCGAAGAGATTCCGCTCAAGGACGGCCCTTGGTCCACTGCCGGTTTTGCTCCTTGAGAGCTCGTTTCCCCTTGTTCGAGTCCCCGGCCGATGCGGCCGAATTCTCTATTACCTGAAGGAATCAATTCTACGTTAATGGAAATCAGATCGGAAATATTGTCACCTACCCTCTGTTTCGGCTGAGCGACTGTTCTGCAAATCGGGCAAGTTGAATGCGAATGAAGCCACATGTCGATACAATCTACGTGAAAACTATGTTTGCAATTGGGCAAAAGTCGGACTTTCTCGTTTTCCTCGAAGTCGCACAGACAGACTGCGCATACCGGCTCGTCTTTGTAGTCCTGCGCTTTATACGCAAAGAGGGGCAAAGACTCTAAAACGCGCGCGTCCAAACCCACGTTGCAGAGATTCAAGGGATCCTCGCGCGCGAATAAAAATCCACGGCGCCGAGAGATATTGGTCCGGCCAGACGAAAACCTTCGCCGATATTGTCTGCGGCGGAGTCTAGCGTAGACGCAGAGTAATGAGAGGATTAAGAAGATGGTGAAAACAACGACGAAAGTCGCTCCCACGGTGAGCCCTCTGTTCGCAGTCGGCTGGGGATTCAAATTGTCGCCAGCTCCATAATACGGAACGGGATGATAGTCGTTAAACATGGGCGGCAAAGGGTCCATGGCCGGGGCTGAATCTATCTCAGATTCCGTTGGCAATAAACATAATCTTCGAACACAAATTTAAAACATTTCTCACATATCCATGGCATGTTAAAATTAGATCATAACACATATTAAAATCTGAAGAACAGACGAGATGTTACGTCATGCATTAAAATATCAACAAAACACCGACATCGTGGTGACAATGTATATACGCTTGAAAGGTTTAAAAAACACAAAGTGCAAATACCAAATTCGTCGTCGCTAATATCTAATCTATCTATGGTACAAAATAGATAGCCATATCACTCAAGGAATAAATTTTCCTCCGTTTGTTATATATATATTTATTTATATATATATATATATATATAAAAGGAGAGTAAACGCTTTAACCGCATCAAATAATCACCACCTGCAAACATATTGTTGCGTTGAATTTAGGGTGGTAATGGGGTGGGTCGGTATGTGGAAAGATAGTCATTTATATATAGTTTGAGTGGATCTAATGGTTAAGAGTATGTGTTTTTTCTTAAGAGTTTACATGTTTAACACCAGAGGGGATAGAGTATTAGGTATAGTATGTATGTCTATATAGACTTAATAATGAAAGCAAAGGTGTTTAGACTTAGTAATTAAAACAAAGGTGTATGGCTTCGCTGTGACTTAAAATTGGATAATAATAATTATATATAAATGTAAGGATGTTGGGTGACAAAATAGATAGCCATCTCAATGAAGGAATATATATATATATATATATATATATATATATATATATATATATATATATATATATATAAAAGAAAGAAAGAATAAACTCTTTAACCACATTCAATAATGTCCACAACTTATCCTTGGTGTGTCAAGGACACTACTCTTATTTTGAAATTATGGTGGTAATGGGGACGGCAGTATGTGGAAAGATGTCATGTATAAGAGTTTAGGGTAGAGTTATCATTAAGTTCGTATATATATATAATGAATTATAGGATAAAATAGTAAGAAATCAACATTAGTAAACATAAAAAATGTTATCGTGTGCATGAAAACTATATGGATAAATTACAAGCTTGAGTTGTGACACGAAGTTATGTGTTTTGATCTACGAACTTGGGCAATGGCTATGAGGTTCGATGAGATTCGCTGAATCTCAATTTGTTTTTAAGGTTCGCAAAAATTCGAACATCAAGGTTAAAGTTTGACAAACCTTGTGACATAGATGGTTTGTGGATTCAGTATTTTTGATATATATTAATGGATAATTATTGGTAAATATGGATTTTTTATTTTCAAATGTAATATATTTCTTAAAAAGGAAAAGAAAAAAATAAACCTACATTTTAGTATGTGAATAGACGATTTTCAATGTTTTTTAGTGCATGTAATGTATTTTAATATAAAAATTTACTGTTAGTGTAGGTAATGTATATTAATATAAAGATTTGATATCTGTGAAGGGGTTTATTTGAATTGATCATCTTGGACAATTTTTAGTGAATGTGATGCATCCTAATGGATAATATTAGGTGAAGGTAGTGAATGTAACTCATCTTAATGAATGATCTTTATGAATTTAAATGGAAAGTATTTGGTAAATGTGACATGCCATATTTGAATGAAGAATATTGGAGGGACTTTGATGAACTTCATAATCATGTATGTTTTAACCTTTTGACTTGGGATTTTGAGATTGATTAGGATGAAGTGGACAATCATGATATTTGGTAGACAACCTTGAATGTAAATTTGTTAGAAGAACCCTTCGGCTTAGGCCTCGAAGCTGGATTAGGGTATAAATGGATGATCCTACATGATACTAAATGAATTTGATAAAGTAAATATTCTTCATCCCTACCTACACATTTGACACTTGATGGGTGGTCCTCGATGTAAATTTAATAAGATAGATACCCTTCATGGCTTCCATTTCAACTTTTAAAAACAAGTTAAAAGACAATATTACTTTGAGTTCTTTGTTAGAATATACACTCCTCAATGATTCAACTTACACTACAAATAATTAAAGATGATTGTGGATGATTTTAACAATGCATAAACAAAATGTATTACCTCTAAAGTTAAGAAAAAATTTTAACAACCTTCTTAAACCACATATATGATGCAATTTAATAACCTTAATAACCCACAAGAATAATGTATTAACTATAATGCAAAGTGAAAGAAATCTCAACAACCTTACAACCCACAAATGTAGTGTTAGAAATGACCCTAACACTTCATTGATATAGTGTTAGCCTTAACGATGCTTACATGGAATCTATATCAATATATAATCTTAGATCAACATGGTAGAATAGATACATTTTTATCCTTTTATCCACAAACTTAACAATCCATAATTATTACATAAATATAAATATTTGATAATCTTTTATAAAATAAATATCATCTTTGGTAACATTGGAATTGGAAATAACATTATTATATATCAATACATTTAAATGTACCTCAAGGTATAAAGTAATAAAATAAAACTATTAGTTTTAATCTCTCATGAAATTTATTATAAAATTTAAAAAATTAATGAAAAATAAAATATTATATTTAATATTTTTAGTTCATCTATATCTAATTTTCCCCTCTAACAAAACGATAAATTAATATATATATATAATTTGTTTTGAATTTTGAATTTAATTTTTTTTAAAGTAATATAATTTTATGAATTACAATATATATATATATATATATATAATTAAATTAATTAAATTAAATTACTATAATATTTTTTATTTAAATTAATTTATCTATATATATATATATATATATATATATATATATATATATATATATATATATTAGTTTTTCTGTTAAATGAAAGATTAGAGTAAGATTATTAGTATGAAACTAAGATTTGAACTTAGGTAAGGAAGATAACAATCATTTCACTCAACCATCTCACACAGCTGCAATTAACCACACATATATATAACCATTCTAAATATTCTAATTTTTATAAAGTTTAAACCTAAATTATTTATATAATCATATTCCATCCAATATAATATTATTTATTAATTATATCATTTATATAACTAGGGGTAGCATGATGGGGAGGGGTGCTATATGACCCTAAGAAAACAAAGGTTGTTGAGTCTTCATGGAGTCTCATAAGAATGACAAATAATCTTGCTAAAGTGTGTATTATACTACAAGGGATCCATATAACAATAGATCATAATATCTCCTCACTCTCTCTACTAGGAGATTTTGTCTTATAAATATAGCACTTGATGAAAGGAACTATCCAAAAATATATTGCATTATATCATATAATGAAAAGAACCCAGGACTATGGGAATGATTTGGGCTTGTTAACATTCTTCCATGTTTATTAGGAGTTCAATAAGGACACAGACAAGTGTGTAAATGAAAGATGTTGTATTGAAATTGGAAATTTGGTTGTCAACTTGAAACCTAGTTTTTCTCAAATTCTCTAAGTTATTATTTAGCATAATCAAATGGGAAATAGTCCTTTGGTAATTACCATAAGAGAAGAAATAATAGAAACACTAAAAATTCAATAAGAACCAGATCCATTTGATCTCCCTCAGAAAATCCATCAATTCCCAAAGGTGAATATCCCACAATCAAACTAAGGCCAAATTGATCATAAAAGCAAGCTTGAGATAAATCAAACTTACAAAGTAGATCCCAAAGGCCTCCACATTCAAGGAGATTTTCATTACATAGAATGAAAAATAATTAATGTATGAATATGGGAGTGGAAATTTTTATCAATGTGGGATCATAATCTATTTCCCCCCTCCTCCACACTCCAAGTTCATGACAAGGCTCGTAATACTAGAATGACACAATCCTTGACAGTGAAAAGCACACACGGATTTCCAACTTGGTGAATTTATGCCATCCTTATGGGTAGGTATTTACTGAAATATTATGAAGTTGGAAGGTACGCCTAGTGTGGTATTTTTCCCCTAGGCACCACATGCTTAATTTTTCTAGCATATAACAATTCAAGCTATAGTGATATGCCTCTGGGGCATGCATTTGGAAAAATCAAAAAGGTTTCTCCATTGAGTTAGTGCCGAAGATTGATCACCTCCCTTTCAACTTTGGTGTGAATTGGAAACAACTCCCCCTTGCTTAGAAGGAATGGGAAAAAGCATATACATGGTCATGAAAATAGAGAAATTCAGAATATAATTGAAATTGGTCATATAGTTACACCTAAGCTCACCCTCGCTAACTCCTCCACTATGCAATGGAAACTATCCTAGACTGATGCTCTAATATTTTTGAATAAAAATCCATCTTGTAGAATTCCATCACAAAAATTATTGTTGGGGGATGACAATTTTAGTTTCAATTTTGAAAGGATATCTCCCTTTCTCATATATTTTCAGAGCACCAAGGAATAGTTAGGAAAGCGTAGAGAAGGAAACTAAGGCCCATAAGGAACTAGATTTGGAGATTGAGGGGGATTTCTACCTTAATGGACTATAAAAGTGGGAAAGTTGCAGTGAATTGAACATCAACATATAAAATTAACAAAGTCAAGATGGAGGTTTTTGTGTAGAAATTGATAGAGAGAATGGATGTCATTAATAAACTTTGAACATGAAGGTTACTAAGCAAACAACTACAACATCATCCTTAATGGATAAGAATTAGAAAATGAAAACTCATTCAACAAATCAAGATAATGAAATGGAAGCTCTGTATCAACAAAATGAGGAATTGCAGTTGAATTACATGGAGCTATAGGAAAAGTTGAGAAGAATGGAGGATTTTCATAATGCATCCACCATATCAAGTGATCCATCAGAAGATAATTTATTATATATGAATGAGCCCACCAATCACATGGGAAGTCTCATCTTTGTTTCTAATTAGTGGAAAAATGAGCTGTAAATTTTATGTCATAGGGGGGCTAATTCTATAAGATATACAACTACAGAGATCCTTTCTTCTCCTCTTCATATGAATTCTATGAAGAAATTGTGCTAGTTAGAACAGATAAATTTAATTTCTTAACAAATTTGGATAAACATTGATGACACATTTTTAATATAAAAATATCATTCTAGTTTATATATATATATATATATATATATATATATATATATATAAAGACATAAAAAATATAACAAACTAATAATAAACATTACAAATTTGATAACAAAATTAACAAAATTGTTGTGCATATTTAGTTTAGAATGATGATGATGATGATGATGATGATGATGACGACGACGACGACGACGACGATGATGATGATGATGAGGATGAGGGTGATGATGACGAGGATGATGATGATGATGATGACGATGACGACGAAGATGATGATTTCTATGATGATGATCAATATTGATGATGATGATGATGATGATCAATATTCTCTATCGAACCTTGTTATATTTAATTTATAATTTTACATAAAATTTGATATTGATGATGATGATGATGAGGATGAGGATGATGATGAGGATGATGATGATGATGATGATGATGATGATGATGATGATTTCTAGTACAATATATATTCCCTATCAAACCTTAAGAAGGTAAGAAATTAATTGAATTGTTTTAAGATTTATTTTCTATGCTAAAAAATAGTGAGAGAAGGATTCCCAAAGAACCATAGTTTTGTTGGATTGAAAGGTCAGAAAGGTTGGTAGTGTGACAAATATTTTTAAAATTAGATCCAATGTGAGTATAAGATGGAAAATATAACAGAACCATCCTTTAACCTTCAATCCTTATAGGATCTCACAAGTGATAAAATCTTTCATCCCAATGGCATTCTGGGAATTGACCCATGCCTAATTTCACTATGAACCTCATGAGAATTATTTCTTATCTTCGAAATGTTCATTTTCTTCTTAACACTAGTCAAGTTAGTAAGATAATTTTGGTTTTCAAGACTAGTGTTTCTCACCTTCATATGATATCTTATCCTTTTTTTCACTCTATCTCATTATTTCGCCCATAATTTCTCCTTAAATTTGGATGTAACAAGATTTTTAATACTATTCATATTTTGAAATATGATCAAGCCTTATTTATTAACCAATTCTCCGACCAAGACTGTGCATCAGTATGCCACCCTCACTTGAGTCAAAGTTGTGTGTTTTGACTAGTGTTAGAAGTAATTTTAGGGAACCTCTCGACATCCATGTTGTATAATTTATTTTGATACATAAGATAGTTGCACATAGCCATACTTTCAATGGGGGTGGAGTCTTGCTTCAATTAGGAGGATAGAGTTGGGAGAATCTCCTTGATATTAATGTTTTAGGTTATAAAATGATTTTGGATTTGTTCAATCTTCCTCCACAACTCTCTAGATATACTACAACACAAAAAATGACATCCATGTAAAATAACATGAGTGACAATAGTGTCAAAGAGGAGCATTTTTAATCCCAAATCCAAAGATCTTCCATCTTCCATTTATCGTTTTCTTAATGTTATAATTATAATTGACCTTAAGATGGATGTTGACTCCAATATATATGCATGAAAGAACCTCCTCCAAGAAGAAATTGCCATAGATGAACGCGTCATAGTTTATATTTTTGGATATAATTATCATGACTTTAGTTTTCTCAATATTAATAGTCATTCGCATCTTTGAGTAGAAATATTGGAGGATTTTGAGTTTTTTTCCAAGATTTTAATGGTCTTTTTCTAAAAGAAAAATATTATCAAGATAGCGGAAGAGAGTTATGATCATACCACTGATTATAGGGCCAACACAACTTGCATCTACCAAACACTCTTATAGCTTATCAATATATATGCCAAAGAGGGTAATACATAAGGGACACCCTTGATTTACTTTGACATTGCAATTAATTTCTTCTGACCAACTTAGTGGTCCTAATCTTCGCAATAAAATTCTCATTTAACCTTGTCAAAACAACCCTCAACTTGAGGAACCATTACCTCTTATGGCCTCTTCCATAGCTTTGTTCTAGGAATGGTGTGAAAAGTTTTTCTAAACTCAACAAAACAATAGAAGCGATCAATTTTATTATTGTATCATTCCTATGCAATTATCATAAGAGTAACAAAATGCTCCAATGTTGGATAAAATCTCCTAAACCGAGTGTGGCCTCCGACTCTTTTACCATGGGTTTCAAGCTAAAGGATAATATTATCTTCCAAAATAAGCCCATACAACTTGGCTAAAATGTGGCTAATAAAAATGGTCCAATAATTAGAGGAAACAATTTTATCCCCTCTCTTAAAGATAAGAATAATAAGGCTTTTCATCCAAAGATTAAGGAAACCTTGATTCATTGTCAAATTAAAGAGCTTGTTTATTTGTGGGATGAGGATAGGTTCTCCCATTCTTAAATTTTAAACTTGTGGCCTTCAAAAGTTCAATGTCCTTAGCTTTCCGAGTAGTGAGTTTCTCAACGCCAACCTCAATGCTCCAAAGAAAATACATCATTTCCTATAGATGCATTCAAAATGATGTACATAGTGTTAAGAGACTCATAGATGTTTTTGGGGTAAATATTCAAGTTCTTTAGGGAAATCAAATGAATTTATTTAGTCTTATGAATCAGAGTTTTTCTCCAGAAAATTCTAGGGTCAAAATAAGAGAAATGATAATAAAAATATAGTTTTAAAGTCATGTCTAAGATGGAAACCAAATTGGTATATAAAGTCTCGTTATTTCTAAGAAAGAGACCCTAATTCATGTGATGAATTGAATATTAAAATTTTTGAAAATATACCTACTCTATTTACTCTAAATTTATAACCACCCAAAATTTAATAAACAAATTATTTATCGGATACATATCCAATTTAATTTGTCCTTTATGTAAATGTTACAAACTTATCATTATTAATTTTTAATATTAAATTTGTAAAGATCGAATAATATTGATCACTTAAATAAAATTGAATAGCATGTTTGAGAATCATTGTGATTTTTAATATTTGTTTTATGAAACTCTAGCAATGTTTGTAGATTTAATTAGAGCTAGTCGTGTACATAAATGTAACATTAAACTGAGTGAAAGTTTTTTTTTTAATTAGAAATATGTTTCTGGAATGTGATTGCATGGAAAATATCTCATTTTACAGTAAGAAAGATGAAATATGTTATAATAGATTATGGGAATAAAAATAGTGAAAATTGGATTCTCATCTTTACCTCAAAAGCCATCCCAACTAAACCTTTCCCCTCTTAATTATTAATATTAAACACTGATAATTAATTAATACTTCTCTATATTTATATAAATTAAAGAATATAATACATATTTTATAAATTATAATAGTGATTAATATATTATTAATATTAATATAAAATATCTCCGATGAGGGTTTCATTTCAATGTGTAATATTCCAAATTAGGAGTCACTTAATTCAAATATCAATTTTGACTTATTTTGGCATTCTCTAATGTTTGGTAGAAATAAAGTGGGTACGGGACCCACAACTAATAATTAATCCAAATAAATACTTATCCTAAATTCCCTAAGGGAAAATTATGGCTCTAGTAGTGGGGTCGAATTGGCCTTAGGTAGCAGTGTAGAAGAGGCATGAAAAGGACATCGTGGGATTGGCTAGAGGAAGGCAACACGTGATTGGTCAAGGAGAGAAAACTGAGGCCAAGGTGGGACCCAAGGCATACGTTGGGCCTCAATGGATAAAATGAGGAAGCGAAGGATAATTTGGCATTCATTCATTTAGTTATTTTCTTCTTTTCATTTTGACAGAGCACGCTTGAGCCGGAGAGCCAAGTCTGCAGTGTTGTTTGGCACACAAGATCTTCAAGTGGAGATCTCAATATTTTCCTCGGGGGACTTCAAGTGCCCACTCAAGAGAGGAGTTCCACCATTTTTTGAGGGAATTTTCTACCAGAAACATCAGAAGGAAGAATATCCATTTATGGACTGCGCAGAGGAGGAGGAAACTGCGTAATGGAGGATGTAGTGTAGTGAGGAGTTTGAGTCGGGAGGTTGGAGAGAAGGGAATTATAATCAGGAGAATTCTAGGGGAGGCTAGCCACCTCATATGAGGGTTTATTGTATAATTTCAGATACATTTCAAAGCAGATTCTTCCGGTGGTTCGATTTCCCCAAGCAGTTCATTGTGTCAAGCCTAAGAGGGATAGTTTTGAAAGTCAAAACTACCACAAACCCTTCCTGGGTCTTTCTAGGTTTATTGACGAGAGGCGAAGATTAATTTGGAAGAATTTTCTGGGTAGAATTGAGAGGAAAAACTAGGATCCCAACTCACCCAACAGCTAGAGGAGCTAGGGGAAAACTAGGTAGAAATTTCGAGGTCAATATTTGGCAAAATACTTTGTGGGTTATTGTGGGTTTCTTGAGAAAAGACCGAGGTTAAATGCCCATAATTTTCTGAGCATTATTCCGAACCCTAGAAACAGATTCATTGGAGCAACAACAAGATTTCTGGGCTAAGCAACGCAGAGACAGAGCCATGCAGAGCCACTTCCAATAGGAGATTTAGCTTGGGTTTGAGTTTTGCTTCAGCCTGCTTTGAGCAGACCAAGGTACAAGCTTTCCAACACCATTATTTTACTCATTCCATTCACTTTAATAAAATGGTCCAACAGTTTTTTTGGCTCTAGTTTACAAGTTTTGATGATTTATTTTCTGTTGCCGTAGTTTGTATTCTATTTGCACTTTTATTATTGTTAATACCAATTTGGGATATTACAATGGTATCAGAGCATAATCTCGGCTCAGCCTATGGGAAACCCTTCAATCTATGACAAGGCCATAATAAATTAATAACTAATAAATCATGGGATCCCAAGAAAGGTCGGACCCCATGGAAGTAATCTTGAATGAGGTGATTAGGGTGCAACAAATGATGGTTAATGTGGGGAAGAAATTTATTCATGTAACAATTGGGAATCGGGACCATTCTCAATTACACAACAAATTTTTTATGCCTAGAATGGTGGATAATACATAAATATGGCAAGAAATTATTGCAGCTAATGTGGAGTTATTTGCAACGAATTGGCAGGCATACCAATCATTGGGACATGACATTCAAGCGTCCCTCTCTTTTTGGGATTTTCGTTAACTAAGAGATATGCATCGATGAGGGAAATTTCGCAGGATTATGCAGGGATGTTGAGATGGATTAAGGAAGAAGTTGAGAGAGTAGTTTAAGGCGCCATGGTTGGAAAGGAGAGAACGAAGCATACACTCGTTGATGAGACACCACCCATTGTTAAGGTATCCATTGATGGGGTATCTGGGGTTGTGACCGAGTCATCTGATGATAGCAATGCATCGCAGGTTGATGCGGTATCAGGAGACAACCCCACCATTGTTGAGGAGATGATAGGTACAAAGGCCTCTATGTCTATGATAGAATTTTCGGATGAAAATCATATGGAGATTACTAGTGAGCGTGTCTTGCATGTAGGAGTGTCTATGGAGGAGGGTGTGAAACCAAACTTTGGGCTAGCCCTTGATGAGGTGCTAGGAGATATAGAGGTATAGGACGATGGTCTCTCACAATAGTTTCATCAGTTTCAGGCCGACCTTGTAGCTTTGAAAGGGAAGGCCACATCAGTATGAGAGCCTATTTTTTTGCAGAACGAGGATCTAGAGGGCATGAGAGTGGTTTGTGTTGAGTCAGTGGCCAAGTTTGCCCACATTAAGGAATGGTTGGATTATTTAATGGTACAACTAGAGGGCACATTGGAGTATTAGAGTAGGCCCCTTCATGCATACATAAAAGGGGCTAGAAGCACTGTTGGGTCACCTCTTCCCATTGGAGAGAGAGAGAGAGAGTCACCTAGTCAAATTTCATATGCTGACGTGTGTTATCAAAAAATAGGACCTGATAGGCTGCTTGATCAGACAATATCATGTAACTATTTCAAACCTAATATTGTGACTGAGGCTTAGCCTCCTTAGCCTGAGAGGGCACTCTCAAGGGTTAATGATATGGATAAATATATAGATGGCTAACTCTATTTAAGAAATAAACTAACAATGATAGATGTAGGTTGAAAATAAAAACAACATGTATACATTGGGCTTATGGAGTCAAATTAATTCAGTAATTCAGTAAGTATACTTAACATGGAAGTTGAGGCATATAAGAGTTTTTAGTGATAAGGCACACACACATGAAACATGTAAAAACACGGCCAATTCACTTATAAAGGAAGTTAGAGCATCTTATAGATGAATTTTGAGTAATATAGATGAACGCCACTACAAATGAGATATATAAGAAATACAAATAGAATAGGAAAACACTAAAAACCCCTTCAAAATCTCAAGTTGGTCAAGTAGAAGATCTATGTATTAGCTGAAAACAGTCAATTCACAACAAGCTCAGTTTTTGCCAAAAATGTCCAACCTTTGACAAATTAGACCCAATGGCCTTTAATAGAGATCGTGCATCATCAGATGATCTGCCTCTAGGCTAGATACATCGAATTTTTTTCCACTGACACCTGGCATAACAATAAAACATGAAATTTATTACAAAAAAATACCTATCCTACTTGACAGTCCTATTTCAAAAAGGACTCAAACTCCTTATTATTATCTATAACAACCTTATCTATTTTAAATTACATCATTGACAAGTGTATCATCACATGGTCGAATTTGAATAATGGCATTCAGTTCTTCATGACCACTTAGCTAACCTCCACAAAAATAGGAAACAATACCCTGTTTTTTAAGCATAGGATCTTTTTCCTTCTTTGAACATTCTGACTATCATTTAATCTTCATTTAGTGGTCATTGGTTGTTGAAAGTTGGCTTAACATGTCCCATAACTCTTTCTTAACCTCCAGCTATCTAAAACTGCTTCAAAAACTGCTCAAAAGGATGTAATGTATTGCGCTATGAAAGTACAACAGTTTCGTAGCACTTTCTGTAGTGCTGCCATTACAAGCCTTTGTCCTCTAAAAACTTGACTCTTTCCTCTTGCATAATTTTAACCACCCTTCCGCACATATTTCATAGCAATTTCAACTCTTAAATCAACCTTTAACACCTTAAATATTGATCAAAAGAAGCAAAAAAGGAAGCTACAAAAGTTTTGTAGCGCTTTTCTGCGTTTTAAGCTTGGAGGGGCTACGAAACTGCTGAGTATGTAGATTTTTTTTATAAATTTGTGAAATGAAAATTGTGGTTGCCCAAAAACCCAAAATATAACCTATCCTCATCATCTACAAACCATAAAAACCACAAACCAACTTCATTTTAGCTTCCTTGAGGCATTCCTTTTTCATTTACAATTGGTTGACTTATTGGCTCTTCTATGACTGTCATTTTAATGCCTTTTCTCTATGGCTCATCATGAATTAACTCCAGTTGTTCTTGTAAATCCTTCACAAGGTCTTTAATTCTTTTGTTAGTAGCTCTCAGATGGGTGTTTATTATTCTGACAAACTTAGCTTCTTTTATTGTTGGAATTGTCCACTTGACAAGTTGTTCTGTATTGTCTAAAGTTTCAGAAACATAATCAACTTGTCCTTCCCAAATTGCCTTCATCCTTTTAAATTGTACTTTCTCGACACTGTGTTTTCTAGCTTTCTTTTTCATGACAGCAATTTCTTGATTTACCAACTTTAATTGTTCCTTAAGGCACTGAAACTCTGCTTTCTCTATCACTTTCTCTTTTCCCTTTTTTAATTGGCTGATTGTATCCTTCAATGTGGGTGATGAGAGATCAATAATCTATTTTGGTGATTTAGCTATCTCAGTGAGTTTTTGAACTTCTTTTTTACCTTCCATTAATTTCCTAGCATGCCTTGTCATAGGATTTCTTGCTTGAAAAATGAAACCTGCATCTTCCCCCTCAAACTCTAATCTCTTTGCAGACTTAGACTTTTTCAACTTCTGCTCATCTTCCCCAATAAATTCAGCTTGGACAATAGTTGTTTCCTCTATGTCAATGGCATGAATATATCCTCTAAATTCCCCTTTGTTACTGAACTGTCTTCTATAGCAACTGTCTTTCCTTTCAAAACCACTGCTTGGCTTCTAGTTATTCTTTTGGTCCCTTGTTTGCTGACAACTTGTTCCCGTTTCGCATCTTTGACAACCTTTGATTTCTGTTTTTCAGGTGGGAGAGTTGGTGTATCAAGCATTTGCATTTCCTCTGGCCTTTTCTCAGTTTGCTTTCTTTGCTTTACTCTTCCAGGTTCTTTTGGTTTTACAACCATAGGTTGGATTGGTTTTGCTGCTGGTGTTGATAGAACTCCTTTAGCTTTAGGGTTTATTGCAGAATTTAGGATTT
Source organism: Pinus albicaulis (assembly GCA_034641835.2). Taxonomy (NCBI): domain Eukaryota; kingdom Viridiplantae; phylum Streptophyta; class Pinopsida; order Pinales; family Pinaceae; genus Pinus; species Pinus albicaulis. Next base: position 468,394,611 of record CM076573.1, read on the forward strand.
CAAACTCAAAACCATTAACAAACAAGAATGAGGGCCAATCTCTCCCTATCTTTTGAATTTCATCTAAAATTAATAATTTCATTAAGCCATGATGAAATAATGATGTCTCACTCCCCTCAGACTCTGCTTGCACCTTATCATCCATCTTTGCAAGACTTCTATGTAGATAAAAAGGTAATTCAACTGAAATCTTACGAGTGAAGTGTAGAAGTAATTTGAAATGGTATGAATAAACCTTGTGATACCTGCCTTCACAGGTAAAATATTTATGAATGTTGAGCAGCAGTTTTGAATAATTCTCTTTGATGCAGCTTCTTGGGATAGTATTGTTGAGATCCATCTCAATGTGCTCAGGCTTCATGAACCCTTTACACTACTCCATATTAAATTTTAACCCTTTGAACCAGGTTTCTTGACCTCTTGGAATTTCTGTAACGGCAGAAATGACCTCTGGCGTGATAGACAAACTTAGCATCCCCAATTTAGCGGTTGTTCCATTGAAATTCATAGGAAATTCCTTGGATACCTATGTGTGAAAACCCTGAAATTTCTCACAAAACTGTAGGCAACCTGATCTTCTGAATGCTTCCATCACTGCTGGGTCTTTAGTTATTTCCTTCATGTCTTCAGGTTCATGCCTTAAGCACTGTCCTCCTCTGTGTATTTTTCTTTCCTCCGCCATATTCTTCAGAGAACCTTTCAACCTCGCTTGATATAAATCTTTCATGCTCGCTTGATATGGATGCAATAAACCTTTCTAAGAACCAACCACAAGTTTGGCTCGATACCCAGAGCTCAGACATTATGAATGAAGGGAAAAGGAATGAGAATGACTAATTAGGAATGAATTTCAATTTCAGCTGTCCTTTCGTAACTGAAAATGATGGCCACTCATAAGCTATACTGACCATGATAATTTCAAACGTGGGTGTGTACTTTGATTTCATCATTACATGACTCAACAAGCCTCTATCTTACCCTTTCCCAATGGTTTCTGACATTTGACAACTCAACTGAGAAGACAGTTACAAAACCGCGCTTTCGTAGTGCCTGTAGTGTAATTTTTGTTGTTTACGCTACGAAACTATCAGCGCTTTCGTAGCACAAAGTGACTTTTTTTCAATGTGATGCACTACGAAATTGTGGTTTGTTGGCTAATTGTGCGGTTTTGATACAAAAACTTTGGTAAATGAAATGAATCTTAAGATGATGAAAGACTTGACATGAAAGACCTTAAAAATGAGTTTATTTAAACACTAGGGTAGGCTCGAACTATAAAAAATTTAATACTCCCCTTGGTGAATCTCAAGAAATGACTCCTAAGACCCTGTTTTGACCCATGAACTTAAGTAATCTTGTCAAAATGATGTTTTGAATTTTTTTTGAGTGATAACAACGTGGATAGCAGGATGAGACTATCGAAGTTTCATAGGGTGCAACATCCGCATCATGAGGTTGGATGGCAAGATATTTTGAGTTGTTACTCAGTGGAATGGGTTATGGAGATGGTGGTGGACCCGAGTGTACTTCCGCAGGAATTTCCAGGCGTTGGGAATACAGGAACCCCAGACTAGCATTGGCATCCGAGTGGGACTGCTTATCATTTCCCAGATAGGCCAGTTGACTATGTATTGGAGGGTACATTTGGCCTAGCAGTTGAGCGTGCATATTCGCTAGGGAATTTTCAGTCAACTCTAGTGACCAACTAGTTTATGGACAGACTCCTTGGGTTGTCTTGGTATGACATTTGTACGTGGGGTCACGGGGTGATCAACATACTTTGGTAGGAGATTGTTGGAGGAGGTGGAATTGGCAAGACACTAGATGGTGCCTTTTAAGGAGCCAAGGATTCTTCACCTTTGCGTGGGACAGAGAGGTCACAGCAGAGCAGAGTAGTGGAGGCATCACTGCTGACACATAGGGAGATTCACTTCTCGAACCCCTCAAGGAGGGTTTGGAGTGACAATCCATCCATAGGCGGGTGTACTGATGCGACGGTGGAGGTGATGATACTGATTGTGGGTGGTCCAAAATTTAGAGAAACAACTCTAGGCCATCACATCCAAGGATGTGTGGGAGAATCTAGCATTGAGCAGTGAACTACCGGTAGACATGGAGGTGCATGGTGGTGTACTGTAGTGCGTGGGACTGCATTGCAGAGTATGAGTGTCTTACATCACATTGAGGACATGCAAGGAGTGACTAGTGCATTGACACAGATAAGGGATGGGATGGTACAGGGTGGTACAACAATAGCTGGGGTATGTTGCAGTGTGCAATGGCATGTCGAGGAGTACATGGATTATTGGTGGTATGCAGGGGTGTATGGTTCTGCACAACAAGGTCTTAGAGTATTACCTCTAGGGAATTTCATGGACAGAGACATCGGGCATAACTTTGGGTGTCATTCACCCGAGATCGACAGGGAGAGAGATGAGTGATATTTAATGGAATATGTGGGGACTCAAATGCCTAACCCTCTTCTACATCACTCACGGGCATAATTAATTTTGTTGTTTTCCTTTGCCACTTTGGGCATGAGAAGTAGGGTATGCGAATCTCACCCAAGATATTTAGATGAAACTCAACACACTTGGGGAGAGACTTATCAGCCGTGGCATTGGTTCAATGCGTTAGTTGACAACCATAGGTTGGGGGATGAGATTATCATCTGGGGGGTTTCATATCAGTCATCACTGAGCCTATGCTTGGGGTGCGAGTCACGTGGGAGACACACGTCACTCTTTTCTCAGGGCATGTCGAGACCATGCATGAGAAAAGGATATTGGGTACAATTGAGGTATCATCCCAGTATGTGTCTGGGCTCAAGACAATGTAGTAGCACATTATTGAGAGGGTGGATGGCAGACCCAGTCGAGATGGTTGGCAGGAACAAGAGGGATCCACATACCTTGAGTCGATTACGAGTATTAGATATCCATCTATTGGTTGAATTCAATGGGTGGATATTTGTCACATGTGGCTTCCAACAGTAATCGATACTACACAGTGGCAGGCATAGGGCAGGTTAGGATGTATCAAATTTTCCCATGATATATGGACCCTCTATATTAGTCACGTGGAGGGACTAGAGATGAGGCACAAAGGGATTCATACAGTTGTCAGAGCTATGGTGTAGTAGGTCTGACTATGGGAAGTAGAGATTCAGCTAATTGATAGACCATTTTTTCTCGTGATGGTTAGAGTCAAGACACAGAGTGATTTAGCTCATTATTGGGTTGGGAGATGGGGAAACTCAGACACCTCCATTGGATGGCGAGTTCGAATTTCTCTGGTGCTGCATAGGATCAGAGTTAGATGTAGAGGGGTAAATAATGGCATCAAGGTGATGCCTAGGCATGCTCAACTTGGCTCTCACTGACCTTCCACCACTAGGCCTCGGGAGAGGAGGATCTGATCTACACATGGTGGGTACTATGTCATAATCAGAATAGCGTAACATCAACATGGTGGCACCACTCTAAGTTCAACAAGGGGCTTTATCATCACCTCTATTTACAACTCAATTCCCCTTATGGATGAGTTGGCTACCATAGGGGGAGATCATGCAGATCTTTCATTGGTCTTTAGTGATTTCTCGATGGTGTGGGGAACCTCAGCAGCTTGGCAAGTGGGCTCACAACATGACATATGAAGGAGCTCACGTGAGCAAGAAAATATCTCTGCATGGATTAGGTGGTACCTTCGAGGGTCTACTCTTGGAGTGCATGGGATGGACTACTTGGTAGGGCAGCTTCATGAGGAGTGGGGTGCAATGCCATATCATCATGATTCCCTACTCACTGACAGTGTGCAGAGGGCTTCTGTTACTTATGCCTCGCAGTATGGTGAGTGGAGCAGGGGTATCTTCATGTTTGACATGATGGCTTGGGATTCTGGTATTGAGGAATCCATCCATATCAAGGCAATGCATATATTAGGGAAGATTTAGCGATGCATCTGGGACCCTGGAAAATTTTGCAGTGACTGTGGGGGAGTGTCAGCTAAGGAGGATGCTTGTTCAGGCATTGCTTGAGGACAAAAATTAGGACAATAGGAACAATATTACTAATTACTAATTAGGAATATTACTATTTGGAATATTACTAATTAGGCATTGGAATATTACTAATTAGGACATTTACTAATTTATTTTGGCATTTACTAATGTTTGACAGAAATAAAGTTGGTAGCGGACCCACAACTAATAATTAAGACAAATAATGTCTTTTCCTAAAGTCCCTCAGGGAAAATTGTGGCTCTAGTAGTGGGGTCGAATTTGCCTTAGGTAGCAACATAGAAGAGGCATAAAAAGAACATTGTGGGATTGACTAGAGGAAGGCAACACGTGATTGGTCAAGGAGAGACAACGGAGGCCAAGGTGGGACCCAAGGCATGCGTTGGGCCTCAATGGATAAAAGGAATAAGTGAAGGATCATTTGGCATTCATTCATTTAGTTATTTTCTTCTTTTCATTTTAACAGAGCACGTTTGAGCGAGAGAGCCAAGTCTATAGTGGTGTTTAGCACACGAGATCTTCAAGTGGAGATCTCAACCTCTACCTAGAGGGACTTTGAGTGCTCGCTCAGGAGAGTAGTTCCACCATTTTTTGAGGGAATTTTCTAGCCTAAACATTATGAGGAAGCATAGCCATTTTTGGATTGTGTAGAAGAAGAGCAAACTGCGCAGTGGAGGACACAGTGTAGTGAGGAGTTTGAGTCAGGAGGTTGGAGAGAAGGGAATTATCATCAAGAGAATTGGTGGGGAGGCTAGCCACCTCCTACCAAGGTTTATTACAGCATTCTCAATACATTTATGAGCAGATTCTTCCGGTGGTTCAATTTCCCCTAGCAGTTCATTATGCCAAGCGCAAGAGGGCCAATTTCCAAAGTCAAAACTAGGACAAACCCTTTCTGGGTTTTTTTGGGTTTATTGACGAGAGGCGAAGATTAATTTGGTAGGATTTTCTGGGTAGAATTAAGAGGGAAAACTAGGATCCCAACTCAGCTAGTAGCTAGATGAGCTAGGGAAAAATTACGCAGAAATTATGAGGTCAATATTTGGAAAAATCCTTCGTGGGTTATTGTGGGTTTCTTGAGGAGAGACCGTGGTTAAAAGCCCATAATTTTTTTAGCATTATTCCAGGCCCTAGCAGTAGATTCAGTGGAGCAGCAACAACATTTCTGGGCTAGGTAGTGTAGAGGCAAAGCCACTTCCAGCAGGATATTTACCTTGGGTTTGAGTTGTTCTTCAGCCTGTTTTGAGCATGCCCACGTGCAAGCTTTCCAGCACCAATATTGTACTTATTCAATTCAATTTACTAAAATGGATTAGCAATTTTTTTGGGATCCAGTTTACATGTTTTGATGATGTATTTTCTATTGTTGTAGTTTTTAGTCTATTTTCACTTTTATTACTATTAATACCAATTTGGGATATTACACACTCGGATAGTTGGAGGTGGTGAATGCGCAGGATATAGGTTGGCTTCCACACGCCACCAACGATCATTAAGAGCTCTCACGTGCTTAGGTTTATGGCGCCTTGGTTCGTGCACTGTCTCATTGGTATCTGGTTATTATCAAGGTTGATGGGCTTTGTGTGTACATTTTTCAGTGTTTGAATGATGGTGAGTGTGAGGTGGGTGAGAGCACCCTATGTTTTGACGTCTGAACTCAAGCTATGGCTTGAGCCTCCTGCACAGGGTGAAAATTGGTATAGTGAGAAGGCACATAAGTGGGCTTGGTTCAACGTTCAACCGTCAAATCCTGACACTTTTGCAATTGTTGTGGAACGAGTCATGATTGGTGTGGAACCTGCTCTTCCGGTGGTGGGAAGAGAGCCCAATTGGGTGTGTGTAGGTGTAAACATTTAGTTCTGGATGGTGGTGTGGGACTTGGTGCTCACGGATGAGGTAGGGGAGTGGTGTTGGTTCAGGCTCGGGTGGCGCTCAAGGGTCTTGGCTTCCTGGTGCATGCCTTCTTATTAGGTTTTGCATGTAGCAAGGTTGTGCGTGGAATTAGTGCCCGAGACAACAATTTTTTCTCATGAGATAATAGTCGTCGAGGGTCGTGTTAGTGGTGTTGTCATATTGACAGAGAGAATTGGGGTGCAACTTCCTGTGTGGGAAAGGGGCCTTGCAGCCCAGCGCTAGAGTGGGGTGGGGAGATAGGTTTTATGCGATGATAATGAGGCAGAGCATGAAGAGGTATTCTTGGGTGCGACATGGATGATAGATAGTCGAATGGTGATCTAAGCTCCGATTCAGAGTCTATGGATATTCAACATTTTGTGGTTGTGATGGAGGTCTCTCCATCTCTCTCTCTAGGCCAAGTGGAAGCCGAGATCACCCTGGACATGATTGCAACCCAACTTCAACATATACAACTCAACCTAGATAACATGCCAGAGCAGAGGTAGGAGGAGAGAAATGAACTTATTTCCTGCATCAATGATATTCAACATCTACAGAATGAAACTATGGATTCCCTATAGAGTCTTCAACGTTAGCTATGGTGCTCCCATGACCACCTCTAAGCACTTTAAATTCAGGTGGAACACTTTCACTATCACTTCCATAACCATGCAGGCCTCTTCGTTGCACCGCCATTATTTCCTCCCAGTCCTCCTCCATGATATTTTTCTTTATACTTATTTTTTCCATTTTTTTGCCGTCAATAACCATAGGCACCGGTTGCCTTGGCTCTTATCCATGTTTACTATTTGGTAGGCCTTTGGCCTGGTATTTTTTGAAGCCTATGATGCTCAGATGTAATGCATATCTGTTGTTTCATGATGTAAATTTCAAAATGATAATATAAAGATTATTTTGAATGACAAAAATAAATAAATATGAAAAATACATATATTAATATATATTAACAATATTATTAATATTAATATTAATACTATGAAATATTATATATGTGTTAAATATTAATATTAATTCTTATTATATATTAATTCTTATTATATATTTATTTTATTATATATTAATTATTATGTATGTGTTAAATAAATTTTTTTTTTGTTGGTTTAACTTACGGGACCTAAACATTATATCTCTTGCTTTACATATTAATTCATAACAAGATGATCACCAATTGAGCTACATCAAGTGGGCTATATATGTGTTAAATATTAGTATTAACTCTTAATATATATTAATTTTCTCATAGATTAATTAATATATGTTTATATTTATATCATTAAAAAATACAATACATATTGAAATATGTATTTTTTTTTTGTATGCTTGGTAGTTCCTTTCATTTTCAGTTTTTTTCTCTTTTTTTTCTACTCCATTTTCATCAACATGTCCAGATACATCACTCCGATCGAGGAAGGGAATTGAACCTGTGATGAGTGCTATAATAGCCCGCCTCATCACCGTTTAACCAAGACCCCACTGACCATATTGAAATATGTATTATTAGTATTAATATAAATAATATATTATAAAAATATATAGATATATTAACATATATTAATTATTAATACTAATTATTATTATTATTGATTAATATTAATTAAATTTATTTTATATCATCATTATTATCAATATTAATACAAATAATCTTTAATATTAGTTAGAAATTTTATTAAAATTAATATATATATATATATATATATATATATATATATATATATATATATATATATATATATGTATGTATATATATATATATATATATATATATATATATATATATATATATATATATTATATATAATTTAAAAACTTGGTATTAATCAAGAAAATTGAGACATATATATAGCCTTATGCACATAGAGGGAGTTCAAAGAACTAGATCTCAACCTCTATTGCTTATAGAAACTAATATTGATTACATGCATATAAAAGTTCAAATATCTTGAGATTTTGAGGCCTAGAAATCTTCCAAACAAGGAATAGTTACAACTTAGATTGATACCACGACCAAAACACCGAGGCAGACACCGCTATAACTTCTTTTTGATCATCTATGAGCACACACCAAAACACCGCAAGATAAAGTCCCTAAGGGCGTGACTGCCAAAATCACATTGTTGAAGCAAAAATACCACCATAAAACCACAAAATAATAGATCATCAATGCCAAACCCATCCCCTATGTGGACCCATGTCATACAAACCCCGCACTAGACAAGAAGCGAGAGAATCTGAAAGAAAGAGACCGTATCCAAACCAAAAAATTCATGGTAGAAACTTTGAGATGTCATCACAATCTCATGAAAGAAAGGCCATAATAAGGCCATCCAGACACAAAAAACAAGTGCTTAAGTAGGGAGCCAAAAATTGTCACCCACCATCATATATCACTGAAAATTATCTGATGAGGACATGTTTTCTGAAACATGGGCACTTGAGCCAAGGGGGTCTCTAGTATCTCATTCATCTTATTCAGAGCGAACATGGATCTCCATGTACATGAGGAAAGCATCAATTCTATCCACATAGAACTACAAGTTCTTCAACATCATTTTAACATCCTCTAGGGATGTGAAGATGTTGTATTTTTTGACCTATTTATCTCTCAATACCAAACCCAGCAGTTTCTTCATTTTCTAGTGAAGTTCAACTAAGTTCAAGTACTATTTATTTATACCCTTGATGTGACCATTGTCAGACACGCACCCTCTCAGGTCCTCTAGCAATTACAAGTCAGACATAGACTACCTCTCGTCCTTGACTTTAGTCTCCAAATACCTTATTTCCTGGCGCATTTCTAGCAAAATCATATTGAAGTATGTTGCCACGGAGTCATGGGAGAAGAGCCTTGCTACCCTATGTCCCAACTAAGATCCATCATCACCACCCCTATGGGGATTTCCCCTACCTACAAACAAACACACATACCAACCCAAATCCCTCTCAACCTAGTCTGGAAAACAACACACAATATCCTCATAATAACCCCAAACAAAAGGACTAAATTTTGATGGTAATCCACCCGAGTAGACAAAAGGAGACACAAATTCAAGCATTGACTTAATTCCTTACACCATTGGACAAAAAAAGCACCACCCCAAGACTATATACCTACAGCGACATAACGAACATGGACCCAACTTCAAAGCTATGTCACAACACTTGAATCGAAAAGCAAATAAAATTTCCCATGCCAAACCCTACGCCAAAATCCAACTAAGCCCACCAACAACACTGCCAAGGTGACACAAACCCATACACCAAATAAACCTAGAAAACTGAAAAAACCTACATGACTTCAAGCTGCAATTGATGATCCACGGCTAAGACATACACCCTTTTGGTCCCCAATTACCACAAATACCAAACATGACTTCTATTTAGACTACAAAAAAGACCAGATCTAACGAAATAAACTCATAGGCCAAGCACTCCAACCAAAAATGAGATTATTTGAACTTCGCCACCCACCGAGACCCAAATGAAGAATCCACCACTATCTCCATGCACTAGAAGGCAAAAAACCCTGAAATTCCTAACCACATCGAGCTAAACACCACAAACATCCACACCAACGCTCTTAACATCCTCACCTTCTAATATAAGAGGCAACACGAGGCAAAGGTATTACCCTTGGTTCTCTTTCTTTCTTTCTTCCCAAGAAAAAATTCCAACTCTCTACACCATTACAAAATACCCTCACTAAGAGTTTATTTGCATGATCGCGCATGCAAACTTGTCGTGTACCAAAATCATTAAATAGAAGATGGAAAGCTTGAGAGTGGCCTGCACGATGCTCGAGGCCTTGTCCCATCAACCATAACACCCTATCACGAGAATATTAAAATTAAAATCAATTAATATTAAAAATAAAAATAAAAATAAATATTATTATTAATTACAATATTAAAATAAATGATCATCGGTATTACATATATCTACATACTTTATGGTTTTTTATATGTCAAATTTTTTCCACTTAATTCCCTTTAATTTCTATTTACTAATCCATAGCGAGCAGATAGCTAAATCATAAATCTGATGTAATGAATTAAGGAAAAAATCCGAGCTTTTCCACTTAATCCCCTCCAATTTCTATTTGCTAATACATAGCGAATAGATAGCTAAATCATAAATATGATGTAATGAATCCAGGAATAATTATATTTTATCATATGTAATGAATCGAGGAATAATTATATTATTATGATAAAATATGATATAGGAGAATTATTACAAATTTATTTCAATTTACTAATGCATAGCGACTAGATAGCTAATTCATAAATACGATGTAATGAATCTAGGAATAATTATATTATTATGATAAAATATGATATAGAAGAAATATTACAAATTTATGAGATTCTACGCATATATATATTTAAAACATTCAAATAAAAATAGTAATAATAAAAATTAATTTAATTTAATTTAATTATTGTAAATTATTAATTTACAATATGTCGATTAAAAAATTATAGAGTATGAGTTCAAATTAAAATATTTGTGAAGATTATATTATTATTTTTTTTATGGGGAAAAAAATTCACAAGTAATAATTTTAGCTTAGTATGGGTTAAAAACGTTATTTTTATAATTTTTATTCTCAATTCTTTTAAATATATTAATATAGTTTATATCTTTAACTTATCTTGTTAATAGTTTAACATATCTTATTAATACTTATTTATTATATGGTTAAAATATATATTATGTTAGTTTGTGAGATTTTGAATACATAGTATATTATTAACAATGTAAACTTTGAAACGAGTAACTATTTTTTTTTAAGTAGAAAAAAAACATATGATTTTGAAAAGTGTTGATTTAGAATAATTTTTTTTAGGTAGCAAAAAATCATTTCATTTTGAAAATGTTAGTGATTTTCATGCTAATTTTGACAAGTGTTGATGCAACATCAAACCCTTTTTTTAGAGGGCTTATTTTTGACACTTTAAATCTTTTAATGTATGAAGTGTGGATTTTTTTTTAAATGTTAGGGATTTTCATGCGGATTTTATAAAACATCAACAAATTTTTCTGAGGCATATTTTTAACACTTTAAATATTCTTATGTCGTAATTAAACATAATTTTTATTTTTAAATATTTATTATTTAACCATTTTTTAAGTTGTCTTCTTCATTTTCATGTTTTTCATCCTAAGATATTTAGTTTTTAAGGGTTTTTCAACTTTTTTTTTGTTTTCCTTTGCAATGTTTTTTCATAATGAATTTTTTAATTTTTTTTTCCAAAGTTAAAAAAAAAATTAATAAAATTAATATCTTGAGGTTATGATTTCTTTTATATTTGTATATCGTTAATTAATATTTATATACAAATAAAATAGCTGTCACTAAAAACTAATAGTTTAAAAGCTCGACAAAAATGAATTTAAAAAATGAAAAACAATAAAATAAGAAAAATGAAATTTAAAAAAGAAAAAAGAACACACACACACACATATATATTTGTGTGTGTGTCTGTGGTCCTTAAGGCTATTAGGAGGGTTGAAAGTCGATTCTGAGATTCGACTTTCAGTGCGCCACATGGCGAGAGAGGTTAAAATTATTTTTTATTTATTTTTTATAAATTAATTTTTTTTTTTTTAATACATTATATATATATTTTTTATGTTTTTATTTTTTATGTTTTTAATAATATATATATATATATATATATATATATATATATATATATATATATATATATATATATATATATATATATATAATTTTTTCAATTTTATTAAAAAAAAAGTATTGATTTTTTAGTTTTAATGTTTTTTTAAATATATTAATTGTATTTTAAATTTTTTATGTTTAGTATTTTTATAGTTTTTTTTTAAATTATATGTTTTTTTTTTTTAAGTTACTTCAAATTTTGTGTGGATTAATTTTTTTGAATTTTGGTTTTTTCAAATCTCATTATTTTTTTATAAAAAAATATAATTTTTCTTTTATTTTTCATATTTTTTATTCAATTTTTCCATAATTTTATTTTATTTAGCGTGTTATTTTTAGTGAAAATATTTTAAAATAAATATTTTTTTAATTATATCTATATGCAAAATATATATTTTTTGTGAAGTTTTTAAAAATATTAAACAAATCACAACGTCAAGATATTACTTTTATTATTTTTTTAAACTTTGGAAACAATATTAAAACTTTCATTATAAAAAAATATTGCAAAGGAAAACAAAAAACAAAAGGTTGGAAAACCCTTAAAAACCAAATATCTTACGATGAAAAAAAATTAATAAAAAGCAATTCGGTCCGTTGGTCTTCTTAACAAGCTCAAGCCGATTTTCAAAATTGGTTGAGGCCATTGAAGACGATTTTGAGAATCGGCTTCAGCCCGTCGAATGGTTCAAGGGGTCGTTTCCCTGGGAGGGAAAAGTTGTATACTTCCGCCTGACTAGGGCGGCAGCCCTTGGGCACTTGGACGGGCTCAAGTTGATTCCCAGAATTGGCTTGAGCTCGCCTAGGGGCAAATTTTTTTTATCTTATTATTATTATTTTAGTTTGTTATATATATATATATATATGTATATATATATATATATATAGATAGATAGATAGAATGATTTTTATTTTTTTAAATTTTTTTTAAATTTTTTTCCCAAGAAAAAATCAAACATTTTATAAATAGTAAAAAGTTACAATGTATATGCCGCAACATTACATAAGAAGCAACGTCCCAAAGGGCGGCAGGTCACACAGACCAAAAGCACCTCCGAAGCAAAGTCGGACTCAAGCAGCAAGAAGCTACATGACAAAAAAGAAGAAAAGGAAAGCATGAAAGACACACAACAAAAAACATTTCCAACCATCGGAATGAGGGAAAGTCATGCAAATCAAGTTTTTCTTCCTTTTTTCTTCTCCACCTTACGCCATTCACCCTGTGATGGCATTGATGAGGCAAGGACAATATTAAGACCTGCACCTTGGGGACCATTGTCCTTGTCCAAATCTGAATTATCTAATATATGAGGACGTTTGTTCCCACAATTTACAGTGTCCCCGAGAATCATGTCTGAATGATTTAGAATAGAATGAGGAACTGGATGAGCATTTGGAACATTCCTTTATACCTCTGGCTCATTTATTGTCTGGTTTTTTCCAGAGGGACATTATCTTCCACTTCTTCTACCTCATACTCCTCTGACTCCGGTGGGGGGATACTTCCAACCTCTTTTTTGTTTCCCCTTTTCCTTCTTTTTCTTTTTTTCTTTTTTGGCATCAAGACATGTTCTTTGTAAATGTCCCGTCTGCCTACAATTTCTGCATATGAATGCAAATTTTTCATAGTCTAGTGATTGTAGCTAGTTTTGTTGTTTGTAGATCATCATGATATTCTCTGTTAGACCTTTGCTGAGATCTACTTCCACACAGATACGTGCAAAGGTATAGATACTCTCTTATAATCTCTCTATATATGGTTTTATGTATCTCCTGATGTTATTCCCAATCCCTTCGAAAACTTAGTCATTCCAGAAATGAAGGGACAGATTGTACAATCTGACCCACACCGGCATTCTAGTGATGTTCATAGTGTTTGTGTCAAAAGCCGAGAACCATGGGGTGATGAAAGGGCCCGTGGAGCCCCAGAACCATGGTCCTTCCTGAATAATGATATCTATGTCCTTTGAAGATAGAAATTTTACAATAAAAAACCCCTTGGAGTAGAGGTGGATTTCACAGTTTGTGGTCCAGTGTGTAAAAATCCAGTGGAAAAGCTCCATCGGTTTTGGCCAAAAATAGTTAAAATGACATATTAAAGCTTGGGCTTCATATGTCATGCATTATTCTTCTATTTCTGGACTATATATTTCTAGTGCTGGTGTTTGACCCAACTGTTCTACTATGTATGGAAATGGAGCATTTCCAGCGTGTTCTGGTGGTTTTGTTGCAGCCTCTTCCCCTATAAGATATTCTTGTAAGATACGCATTTGTTTTTCTTCTCCTGAAGAGAGGGTTCCTTCCCCTTTTCACTCCCAGCTTCTCTAGAAGTGCCCAGATCCACAGCACCCCCTCGCAAGTGGATATTAAGGGTGATGATCGTCCCTGAAACCATAGAGTGGTCCTTCAAAGACCAGTTGTCCTGAAGCGACCGACCTCCACCAAACAAAGACAACATATGAATAGGGTACCTCATCTTCTCCGAAATTTTTTGTTTCAGTAGGAGCACACTGTTGGTGTCTTGAACCCATAATAAAATAGATTTTCCCACAAGGGGCGAATAAAAATTTGAAATGCAGGGGGAGATGCCTAGTCCGCGATGTCTGAAGCAGTTTTGAAAACATCCCTCGGTTCCATTTTTGGGGACCGGGGTGTAATAATATTTGGGGATATACAATGGCCTGATAACTTGCCATGGGGAAGAGAGAAACAGTCGGTAAGAAGAGTGTGAAAAACTGAGCCCTCACTGACCCTAGTTTTTCGAGTGCCGTGATAGAGAATTAGAGGGTGTTAGCCTTGAGCCTGTGCCTAAGCCATAGAGCCAATCTTCCGATTCCAATACCCAGCCAGCTGCTCAACAATCCCACCAAGAGAGTGGCCGAAAATCCGACCCCCATCATTGAAAGACCGTGGACCAAAAGCTAGAGTACGCCCCTGCATCTTCGACAACCCAAAATCCCACATTGTTGTGTGAAGCCCCAACAAATGGCCGGTAGCTGTGAAACAACTGCCTCGATCCCATGGCAGTAAGAGTGCCAAAAAGACAGAACCCTCGGCCTCTCCAAATGAGTCAGGAGATCCGGGTTCCAAGTTTTTCCTTGATAAACAGAGGCCCTTCCATCTGGAACAGAGGAAAAAATCCCCTTCTGCCTGTAAAAACTGGGCACTTCGGATGGTTCCATACATCTTCGACAACTGAAAACCGGGATATGGTTTGTTTCCAGGAGTATTCCAACATTAAGAAACCACAACTTCCATTGCTAACATCTTTCCCCCGCAATATCCCCAGTCCTCTTTGTTGGTGCTCCACAGCTTTTCAAGAACCCTAGCAGCTCCATTTTTTTCTCCTCCCCCCGTGAAACTCCAATAAGCACTCCTTTTTTTTTCTTCTTAATTTTTTCCAATTTAGTTTTTTTAATATTTTTTATTTATTTATTTAAATACTTTCTATAATTCTTTTTTAATGTTTTTTATTTTTATGTTGTTTAATTTTTTTTATTTTCAATTTTTTTATTATGTTTTTTTTTTAAGTTTTTTAATTTTTAAATTTTTTTTTTTTTTTTTTTTTTTTTAAACGAGTTTTTTTTTAATGTATTATTTATTGATTTATTTTGATGTTTTTTTTTGGTTTGTTTTTTTTAATTATTCAATAAACTATTATTTTTTTGGTTAATTTTTTTCCTTTAATTATGTTTTTTTAAATAAATTTTTATATTATTTATTAATTTATATTTTATATTTTATATTTCTTTAGTTTTATTTTTTCGTTTTTTTAATAGGTTTTTTTTTTTCATTTTTTTTTGTCTTTTATATATTTTTATATATTTTATTTTTTGGTTATATTTTTTTTATTTTATGTTTTTTTTTCTAATATATATTTTTATTTACTTTTAATTATTATTTTAAAATTTTGTTTAGTTTTTTTCGTTGTTTTAAGTTTTATTTTTATTTGTAAATTTTTATTTTTACTTTGAAATTTTAAGGTTTTTCAGAGTCATGATATTTTATCTTTTGCGCCATTATTTCAAAATGGTGAAAATATATCATGAAAAAAAAAACTGTATTGCAACATCACACTTTTTGTTTTGAGGGTGTTCTTTGCACACAAAAAATTTAGTTTTCACTGCCATTTTTAAAACATGTTGAAAACTTACCCTAGAAAAAAAAAATGTTATTCCAGCATCAACACTTTTCGTTTTCGAGTTGTTTTTCCATGTTATTTGCGGATTTTTTGCTAGAGTTCTTGTTTTGAGTTTATAGTTCCCATTTAATAGTTTAGATTGTTTATTAAGGAACCTTTTGATGTTAAAGTCATCGATTCAAAACTTGTGGGTAGTCCTACCAACTAGCCAACAAATATTGTCGAGATTGAAGAGGAAGAGTGAAAAAAACACATAAAAACATAGAGTTACATAGATTAAAATACCATTGGAATTTCATAGCTCTTCACACTTAGATACAACTTTTCAGCACTACAACTAAAACAAATTACATAGATAATATATAAAATTACTTGATTGACTCAATATAACACCTTCTTTGATATCATCTAACTCATTATTGCAAACTAATACTTTTGCATTGAATGTACTACACTATCAAAAATATTGACTAAATAAACTACCTAACGAGAGGAAGATGTATTCGACAATTACATTTAACACTCCCCCGTAATTCAAACTTCATATTCATCACAATTTTTAGCATAGGAAATTAGCAAGTGTTCTCTTTGAAATTAAAAACTTGTTTTTTCTAATGCATTTGGAAAATTATTTTCCAACTAATATTTGCAATTGCAAAACTGAAGACTGACTTCATCGTTATTGATTAGCTCTCAAATGAAGTGCAAATAGTTATCAACATGTTTATTATTGCAGTGAAATACATGATTTATGGAAAGTGAAATATCTGAACTATTATCATAGAAAATAGGAGTTGGATTCTTCTTCTATTAAGGCTTAGTAACACCTATCAATATTCTTAACCAAGCTGCTTGGCACTAGAGAAATTTTGAGGTCTAAAATGGGCCTCCCAAGGAATATATAGCACCCTCTTCCCATATCTACCCAAGTAACCAGCCAACAAGGGTAAAAATGTGACAAGAGGTTACTAATATGATATTCAACCTCCTAGATGACCTTAAGGAAGTGGAACCAATGGAAATAAAACAAACACACCTTACACAACATCAAAAGCATCCCAGGAGGAAACCCAACATTCCGGACCCCTAACCCCTAAGGGAGACTGAATTTTTGACCCTTTTATAGCATAGTCGTAGACATGCCAAGGCAAGGTAGTGGCAGGGAGCCTATAGCCATAGGAACAACACAAGAAGCATGCGGCTAGGGCCCCAATTTGTTAATTATGTTCTTGTAATTCTGAGATTTGTGCCACCTTTTCAGCCCTAGAGCCTAGGTCACTACCGATAACTTCATGAAATTTTAGGAGATGATAACAAACATTAAAACAAATGTATAAAAGCAATCACATCATCAATAATTCATCTGGACCCTTCCTAGCTATGACAGGCATTTCGTCAAACATGTCACAAACGTTGCATCTATAAGTGTAAGCAACAAATTTAAACATATGGGTCTCAAAATTATATGAGAATCGCTAAGAATAATTTCCACCACGGGAATTTTGAGGCCTAAAATGGGCCTCCTAAGGAAATTACAAAATAATAGTGGAAATAATAAAATAAGATTAGATTACATCATCAAATTTTAGAGGGAAAAATGAAAAAAACTACTTTTTCAACTTAGTTCCCAAAGTTTTTACTCAAATTTTGTGCGAGAGTACTCATTGCATGAAAAATTTAATTTCTCATCCAAGGATTACCCATATTGCATACTTTTGATGGACCCTTTTACATGAAAAATGAGAAATACATAAAAAAACATGATTGCAATCACATTTTTCATGTATTTCTCAATTTTTGTGTATCATGGTCCATCGAAAGAATGTAATATGGGTACTCCTTGGATGAGGAATTACATTTTTTATCCAACGAGTACTCCCGTTCAAAATCTGAGTAAAAAATTTGGGAAATAAGTTTAAAATACGAGTTGAAAAGTAGTTTTATTATTTTATTATTTTTTAATATTTTTACCCTTTAAATTAAAAGATGGTGAATCATCCCCCGTGGTTGACATCATCATATTGAATCCTATTAGTTCTTATAAAGTTTAATTTGGTTGTAAATTTTTCTTAGGAGGCCCATTTTAGACCTCAAAATTCCCCTAATGTGCCTTACATCTTAAGCTGCAATACAATCTATTTGAAGATAGATACATTGTGCATTCATTTACACGTAAAAACATGGATAGAACCATATGTGATCAATGATAAATACATGTTTATAACCAACATAATAACAATAAAAAAATCATGTATACAATAATAATATAATCCACATAATAACTAGTACAATTATACATAAAATACCAAAGGAATGATCTTCCCATTAATGAGGGTAAAAATGAACTGGGGATGGGACTTCCACATTCCACCTGACCATATATTGGCTGAAAAAAATTCTCTCTTCATCCAATCGCTCCCATGCCATATTCCAAGCATGAATGTGGGACTCAAAACAAAATAACCAACCAGGGCATCCCAAGGCTAAACCACCTCTCCCTCATCAATCATAAGCCATGATTTACTATGATCTACACCCGATCACTAGGCCAACACAACCATAGATGTCACTAGATTCTCTTTGCCTAAACCGATAGGAAATTTCCTGTCTCGTAGTCTCTCAAGATTTACCGCAACCCACAGTCTTAATGAGGGGTCACTAGGCCCCAAACAGAGACATACTCTCAAGGCTTTACTGTGTACCCCAAACCCAATATTTCTAGGCCTAAAATGGAGAGAAACCCACCTCTTAGGTTTTACCAAAATCCAAACCCGAATTACTAGGCCCTAAACCAAGGAAACACATGAACATGTTCCATAATCATTTCGATATCCACCTCATTAACCTTTGAATCCATCTGGTAATTAGCCTAAACCAAACATGAGAACTCCATAACACCATGGCTATTCAGAAATGGCAAGGCTAGGCCGAATACACTATCATACCTGGAAAAAACCTATGTAAAGATAGTAAAGAACCACATGCAATACAATGCATGCCAAATATATCAAGGAAATCATACATGAAAATGAATACGTATAAATAATCATGCTATAGTTACTTGATTCCTACTCCTCCTTACTTGATTCCTCTGTCTTCCTTCTTTGTTTCCTTTCTTGCTCCAATGCCATGGTGCTCCAAAAAATCTAAGTGTCCAAGAGTGAGAGAGAGAGAGAGAGAGAGAATAATGAAAGAGCTCCAAAAATGCATTGACCAAAAGTAACAACTAATCCTTAGATTTTTTTTTTATAGAATAAGCCTATATTTTCATCATTTTCCATTATTTTCCTTCATTTTCCTCCTCACATGCAATCTATGACCTTTCATCTCCCTGTTCTCCTAATTTCCATTATTTTCATAAATAAATGTGTCAAAAATTTCATTTTGCCTCTCCAAAGCCTTTTTCTTTGAATTTTCCAATTTCCTTAGCCATAATAAACCAAATGAACACCTACTAGGATGTTTTTCCCAACATTCAGCTTGAAATAAGTGTCCCATCAACTATGGTTATTATTTTTAATTTGTATTACATCTCATTTTCACCAGGGCTGGTACAAAACACTCCCCCTTGGTGGAAACCATATTCAGTGTTCAACCACAGATATACCTCAGCAAAACCGTTGACAAGAAACCATGCTGCCCATTGAGATTTATAACATAGCTCGATGCAGTACTTACAATGATCATCCTGCTAAAAATCAAACCAACATGACATCATAAAAACATCACAACTATATTGACATGACACCAAACCACTTATTGGATCTTTATAGCCTAACTCATAGTGGTATTTACATACATACACATATGTATATATATACACAAACATCACATCAAAAAAATAGATCAAAACATCACCAAAAAATTTATAAAAACATCACCGAAACATTTACCAAACATATACCAACATCACACCAAAAATCCTTTTCCTCAACGGGAAAACAAGGAAGGATACATGACCTACATTTGATCTATTATCTCCCATTGATCACGTGCTCAAAATTATGCTAAAAAATTAAAGTTTTTAGAATGGTGTTGAACCTGAAAGACCACGTAGATCTCGTTGTTCAGAATTCAGCGGAAGTCATTTCGTTAAAAATTGACACCATATGATCTCAGAAATATGTTATGTCCACTTTGTTAAATAGACAATTTTTTTTTTTTAAAGATGCAGGAAAATCTAGTCAGCAGTTCGTACAACTGATTGGGCAAGCCCATGTGGCAGTTTGATCAGTCGAAGTGATTTGTCCTTCGGTGACTGAGGTGATCACACTTGGAGTCTTTGTATTGGCGATAGGAGGCATTGACGTGGCATGTTTGAATTGGTTGGGATTGTGGCCAACCACA
The DNA here is from genome assembly GCA_034641835.2 of Pinus albicaulis. Taxonomy (NCBI): domain Eukaryota; kingdom Viridiplantae; phylum Streptophyta; class Pinopsida; order Pinales; family Pinaceae; genus Pinus; species Pinus albicaulis. The sequence goes on from CM076573.1 coordinate 468,414,717, forward strand.
GGCTACCATGTGGCCTAGCTAGGGGCTGCCATGTGGTGGCTCGAGGGCCACCAATATTTATGTGGCGGGCCGAGCAGAGGTGCCGAGGGTCGAACTCGTTACCTTCAAGTATCAAGCACCAAGCATTATTGTTGCGCTATCGCATGTGTTCCTTACCATGCAGTGAATGTCATTTGGTTTTGTTGTAATGTGAATTGCGCATTGGGGGTTGGGGGTCGAGGTCTAGCCCCAGCCCTAGTTACCATCGTAGGTGAGACCACGGGTGGGAGGCTAGCGCCGCACCCCCATCCTTAACCATAATTGAAACATAACTGTGCCATGTGACACCATGGGATTCCAGATCGGAAGCCGCAGTGTTAACCACACCCCTAACCGCTAACAAAAAACAGTTACGCCAATGTGGACATGTACCCACGATTAGCACTAAATGCCGATGGTTAGGCTAGTCATGTGATAATTTTTATATATAATTTTTTTTATAAACCATAATTTATATGGTTTAAAATCTGGTTTATAAACGTTATTGGGCATTTAAGTGCTCCAACAATTTCGCCCAGTTTTTGGCGAAATAGGCGCTTAGTTAGCTGGATTCTGGGTAGATTCGTAGGATGATGCTAGATTTTGGGGAAAATGTGGAGCGAATAGTGAAAAAACTTAGGGAATTCATAGCTAAGTAAAGTTTTGGCCAAATTCAATGTATAAAGAGGCTACACTAGCATATTTTGGAATTTTCGAGATGATGGAACAATTTTTAGAGCCATTTTAGCATTGTAAACACATGTAATCACACTTTTGAGCATAATAGAAGAGGTTCAATCCATTTGAAGCTAGACCAAGGAGACGTAACCCAAGCCGGGTGAATTCCTTCATCATGTGTTTTTGTGTTACTATTTATGGTTATGTTCATGTATTATAGATGCTATTGTTCAGTGTTTTGTTTATGTTAATTTTCTCATGAAATTTAGATAAAAACCCATGTTAAACTTATAATTAATGTCATCATCCTCAAGCACTTATTTAAATTTTAAATTGGATCTTAGCACATCAAAACCTAATATTCACATTCAGATCAAGTTGGTACCAGAGAACTATGTTTACTTGCACAAGGAGGATTTAATTTCTTTTGCAACTGTTTAAATGCTTGCAAGGTTGAAGCTCAAGAGAGGAGAAGGAAATCTTATGTGTGTAGGTTCTCTAGTTGGGGCAAGGATAATGAGGGCATAGTTTCCACAATCTTCACCACAATATTCACCTCCAATTGCAATAGAAGCTTCAGTAAGCATGTCTCATGAAGGAGGAAATGATAACATGTCATAGGATGAGAAGGTATTTAGGAAGGATTTCTTTGACATGAGAAATATGGTGAAGGTCCTTTATGAAGAGAGGAACAAAAGGTTGCAAGGTGAAAGATCTAGGCCTCAAAGAGGAGAGGGTTCTCCAAGAGGAGGAGATAATGGAAATGGTGATAAGCCACCATCTACTCCACCATCATCCTCACCACCATCTTCACCTTCATCTTCATCCTCTTCCACTATTATAACCCTTATTCATACTCATCAACCTACCTCAAAAGGAATTAGTAAAAAACCCTTTTTAAAACTTGATATTAAATTTGAGCTGCCTATGTATAATGGTGAAGTGAATGTAGATAAGCTTGATAATTGGGTTCGTCAGTTGGAGGTATATTGCATGTTAGCCATCAGTATTTCTTACATGTTAGTGATGACTATATCTACAGCTGAGTTTTCTAGAAACTAATTTCCTTATGTCAATATGTCATCCAGAAAACCCTCCCAAAACTTTTTTCGCCCTTCTACCTATTCAGTCCACCCCTGGCGAAATCAAAACCTCATTATCACAATCCTATCTAGCTTCAGCCTTATTGGTCTGCCCATCAGCTTTAAAAGGC